>VXBC01011090.1:121842-168271 GCA_013399945.1 Ploceus nigricollis
TTTGGTACAAGACATTTGAGCTTGACACAAACATCTGCTTTTGTCGATAGGATTTTTTTTTTACTGTTTATAGGATAATAGGTGGAAGTAATGCTTGTTTCAGATGGTGTATTATTAGCATGTGGGAATGAGCCAGGTACGCAGAGACAGAATATTCCGTAGGGTATTGTCTCAAATTGTCAACCTAAATTTATTGCTTTACATTCTCATTTGTGTCAGTGCTACTCTTTTACACTGTGAGAGAAAAAATACCTTGAGAAAATGTTTTGTTTGCTCAAAGATGGAAAATAAGGGATTACTGAACATTTGCATTCAGAATATATACAAAAATACATATTTTTGAGCATGTTATTAGTGTAATAAAATATCATTCCCATTATTATTTTTATTTAATTGTTAGTGCAAGTGCAGGAATAATATACAATTTTTTTGAGTTAGAAATAACACACTACTGTTTGCTCAGTTTTTTTTCTTGAAATAGGGGAAGCAGCTGAGGACTGCTTCTATTTACTATTGGAGAAGAGCATATGTTTTAATGGATAGTTAAGCAGGGAGAAAGGGGCTCAATATAAGGAAAGAGGACAGTACTAGATCCATGAGGAGCATGATGAAATACATGAGGCCATCTCCTTGTAGAATAAAAAGTGTGATTAAATATATAAGGACACATCCCCCAGCCTCACCCAATTATCCATGAGTGAAATATGGCAATAAATGGAAATCTTAAGGGGAAAAAAGGCAGGAAAAGAAGAAAAAGAAGGGAGAGAGGGGGAGTTGAAATTTGCAGTGTGAGTTCCTTTCTTTCTGCACGGTTTCGTTAATTATTGTTACCTTCCAGTAAAAGGTAACAATAAAAAAATTAAAATTAAAACAAAAATTATTAACAAAATTAACAACAAATTTAACAGCAAAAAAAATTAGCAGCAAAATTAACAACAAAAATCCTAGAAGCAATATTTCTTCCTTTAGGCTATTGAATCATGGACTGCTTCTGCAAGCATACATACAAATGAGCAAGAGATCCATCCCCCAAATGAGATTGTAAAACATTAAGGCCTAGAATATAAACTTGTCATATTGACTTGCTGGCTGATATTTAAGTAGAGTTTAAAGGAAAGAGGTGGGAATTTCGTTTTGTGCAGGTAGCTTTTTTTTTCCCTCCTGTTTTCCTCAAAGACGAATTTATCATCTAATTCTAACTATAAAATGCAGTAGAAATATTAGTATTAATAGTGGTAAACTGAGTTGAAATCAATATTGAAGTAAATATATATTGCGCATTGGCACTGTTTTTTCTGGGCTTTCAGCCATGTTTTATTCCATAGCCAGTTAGGGTCAATATTGTATCATAGAAAAAATATGTTGGAATCAGAAGACTTGTTCATAAAAAGAATGCAATTTTAATAACACTCAAGACAAGAGTAATTGCCACTTAGTTCATCAGAAAAACCACCTTGATATGATAAAAAGTAAAGGTAAGGTAAAGTGAAGGACAATCAACAGAGAAACCTCCATGGAATTTCCACTGTTTCTTTCTGAAGTAGTAAATAATACTTCAATCAAATTTCAAAGAGGGGGAAAATTGATGATAGAGTTATAGACAATACCATTGTTATTTATGTCTAAAATGCTCTGTTTTCCTTCCATAAACTCTTTCTCTTTCTCTTAAGGCTCTTAAGATGCTTTTTTTTGAGATTTGATCCTGATTGTTTGAATGGTGCCTCAGCCTGCACCCAGTTTGTACCTTAGCGAATGTTACAATCTGGTGGCTTTCTTTTTAAGCTATAAAATAAATTGCATGTCAGGTTGGTTTTTTTTTAAACTTTATTTCTTGAAGGCCATGAAGTTAATTAGTAACCCTGTACTGTCCTTTTATCCTTAGGAGCATTCCCTCTCAAGTAGGAATCTGCTCCTGTTAAAGAGTTTGCTGCTCTGAACATAACAGAGGTTTAGGTTTTCTTTCAAGTCAAGCTCAGAATCTCTGAATAAATAAATAAATAAAATATTTACTTGAAATAAATGTTTAAGTAAATAACATTGTCTAACATTTTGAAAGCTTTTCTCTTTCTTTTAGAAATTTGTGAAAGAAAATGTCATAATGTCATTTAACAATGGTGAACGGTTTTCACCTGGGATGTTTTTTAACTGTTGATGAAATTGAAAGATAGGACTATCTTCTTGGCCAATCAGTATCTCTGCTTTTTAGCAGCTCATTGTGCTGATAAACACATAACCTTGGAATACAGTTTTTGCCTCTAAAAACGCTGTGCAATTTGTGTTCAAGCTGCAGTTATTTCTTACATAGTGCTTCCTATCTCTGATTCTGTAACAGAGCACACTTTTTCTAGTGATCAGGATGTTGGTTATAGTGCTTGTTTCAAATCTCAAGTCTGAAATTCTCCTTGATGAGAATTTCATCCATGATGATTCTGTGTCTGTTGATATCTGAGAACACAAGGGTCTGTCAGGTTCTTAAATATGTTCTCCAGTTTTCCATTAAGATCCTGCACTAAACTGGTCCTTTGAGGTATAACTTAGGCAACCAGAAGCCAACAAAGACATTTTTAACAGCGAAAAATATATCCAAATACTAAAGAATTGCAGATATTTGGAAACAAAAATTTCTGTGCAGATTCCCATTCTTGGGTCTGTTCATTTCCACTCTCTGATTTTGAGACCATTCCTAGTGTTTTTTGGAGTAGGTGAGGCATTGTAATCAAAGTATCTTCTGAGAAGAACCTTAAATGTACAGATGTCTCCCACCTGGGTTGTTATCAGGGCAGAGCAGTAGCAGAGGTTAATTCAAAATGGTATTGCATTGCTTGCATCTGTTTGATTGTCCTTCATTGAGATGTAGATCTCTGTGCTGTTACCTAGGTGCAATTCAGGATGCTGGGGAACATTTACATACCTGTTTTACTCACAGTGTGCACTTCGTTGTCGTTCAGAGCTTTACCACTCTGGCTGTGAGAATTTCTATGAGCTCTGGCAATGCTTTTGAATTACATACAGCTTAAATGGGGGCTTGTCTTCCTACCCATAACAAATAAATCTGAAGTGGTCAGCGACAAAATATAAAGTTTTCTTCAGTGTTTTGTTAAATAATATAGGCATGTTAAAATTAATGTGTGAAATCATAGATTAGAACTCATTAGCTTCCACTTAGAGCTAGTAGCTTCCATTTCTAGCCAATTCCGTGTAGTGAAAACAATTCCTTACAATCTTTGTGTCTTATCATAGAGTTCATAAGAACACTACACCCAGGTGTGTACTCTGCACTACAGGGTACATGCTAGGAAAAAAGGCTCATAATTATTAATTGATTTGGGATACAATTGGTAAATTCTGTCAAAACAGTTTATCCAATTCAAGTGCTTTGTATGAGTCAATGTATTATGGTTTTGTGTCTGAGAAGTTTCTGGATAGAGAAATTATTTATTTTCAGTTGTTAATAGCATGTCAGAATATGTGAGAAGGAGTTGGTCAGTATGGCTTACGAAAAATAGCAAGCCAGATAAAAAATATTGTATGGTTTTATGGATGATTCCTTAAACTTCTGCTTTTGATATATTGATTTTTCAGGTAAACAGAAAAGAAAGTGATCAATATGTTTTTGTGCAAGTGTAAGAGCTGTACGAGCCTTGATCTTGTTGGTTAATAGAAATACATAACTTAGATACATAAAACAGAAATTATTGTTGTTTGTGATACTTTTCATGTACAAGTAAACTCTAAAAGTGTACTATTTTAGTAACATTTTTCTTCAATATTTTTCCCAAGTTCTTTGATGTAATCTCAACCACTGAGAAACCATTGGCTGAGCAAGACTGGTATCATGGTGCAATTCCAAGAATAGAAGCCCAGGAGCTGTTAAAACAGCAAGGAGACTTCTTGGTGCGAGAGAGCCACGGGAAACCTGGTGAATATGTCCTTTCTGTGTTTTCAGATGGACAACGGAGACACTTTATCATACAATATGCTGATGTACGTCTCTGATATAGTACTGAATATTCAATTTAGGATCTACATAGTTTACTATAGCAAATGGATTTAGCCTTTATGTGCCAATATGAAAGCTGTTGGAAATATTTCCATCAGTGCTGGAATCAGGGGTAAAGGTCATTCTGGGAAACAAAGGAAAAGTATGAAGTATCAGGTTATTCAGTGTCTTTTGTCTTATACTGAAAAGCCAAGATATTTCTGTAAATATTTTGAAATCTGGAAATTGTTATGCTTTATTTATGCATTTACATTTGGTTATTGATTACGTGGTTACCCATTTCCATAGTTGGTGCAAATTAGGCTACTTCTAGTTCAGACTGTAAAGATCCCACTGCATCTTCCTGAAAAATGGAAACAGCCCTGCAGAAGACAATAATCTGTGTTTATTTTTATACACATGGGAATTGAAGTCCCTGTTGCACTTCCTTATTTTCTTTTTAGTCCTGTGGTTATTGTTTTGTTCAGTATAACACAAACACTTTTGGATGCACAGTGTGTATGCTTCTGAGGACCAGAATTGACCCCATTGTTGCTCTGAGGAAAAATTGATGACTTAATGAACAATTTATTATCTACCTTTATGCAGTATGGTTTTTTATTCTTCTTAATGCATTGCTTGTTTTTTTAATGTATGTATTTTTTTTTACCTTGCAGAATTTTAAACTTATTAAAAATGTGACAGTTCCCATAACATTGCTAGAAATTTTTCTTGAAGTATGAAATTGCAGCAAATCATTCTCAGTTTTGATTCAGTAGTGCTGTCTCTTCAATCTGTTGTAATAAAGTTTCCCATGTACAGAAAAATTCTCAAATTTAATTGCATAATGGTATTACACTGAGGGAATTTCATTGTCTGAATCCCCAGATGATGCAGCATGCCTGGGGTAACTTAATATTGTGTACCTGGTTTATTTTCTTTTGAGAAGCAGTGATATTTTTCAGACTTCACAGAGGTTGGAATGCTTTTCTAGGATTAATGATTATAGACACTTGTCACACTGGAGAGTGTTCATTACTTATCACCTAAGATTTTCCTTGTAGAAGTGAACACACAGTCAGTGTTTATTTTCTTTTGATTGTATGATCTTCAAGTATTTTGATGTGTCAGAATGCAAAATGAGAAAATAAAACCAGTAAAATGACCTATACCTGGAGTCTTAGAAGATGCTTGGTGCACCCTGATCTGACCCAGCAGAAATAAAAGCACATTATATACATGGTCTAACTGAAATAGTTTTATGCAAATCATTGTATGTGCAAGTAGATCTTGAAAAAGATAGATTGGACTTTCAAGTCCAAGTTCCAGCTATTATTTCAGGGCCTGCCTGTAAGCTGACTCTTCTTTTGTGTGTGTGTGTGGGGAGGTTTCCACCAAAGCAAAACAAAACAAAAGAAGCTGTCTTTCTCTCCATAGTTTTGTACTTTCTCTTAGCAGTTAAAATTTGAAATGTGAGCCTGATACTGTTTAATGTTGCATAGCCTGGACAATCCCCAGCATTGTCAGGTCAAGATATTTATCTGCTTGTATATTTACTAATAGAGCATTATGTTCATCTGCTCTTGGGATTAATTTGTAGTAGATTTTCTTGTCAATCATGGAAGCTAACACTTTTTTTTTTTTCCTTAAAGATGTTCAGTTCTCTGTATGCATTCCTATGGGGTGAATTTTCTGAGAATGAGAAAAAGCTTATTAAGCTCTAGAAAATAGATGTTGGAAGTGTTAGGGTCATATAGTGAGGGATTTATTCATGAACATTTTTGTAGGCTAGTTTAAGGAGAGTTTAGTACAAAGGATTTGTTTATTTGTTTACATTGATATGACCAATGTGGAATTGGGTTTCTGACTGGTCAAACCACACTCTTGGATCATTGACAGGTTTCCATATTTTCTTCTGAATCAAGTACTGAAGATTAGAGTAGGACATCTGTTTTAACAGCAATCCTTTAGTTGTATAAGTGTTCTGTCTCTGGTTTTATGATTATTTTAAAAGCTAATCTTGATACAACTATGTGTGTGATAAATTAATTCATCATTCATCTTTAAGCATCAAAATTCACTGCTGTCATTCAAGGCTACCATTGTTTTCACTTCTGCTTGTTTGAGGCTGTGCCATTTTAAAATTTCTATTTGTTAGTGATCTTAGTAAGGGTCAGGATTGGGTGTAGATACACAGAATGAAAGGACACTGGCTTCTCTAAAGGTTTTCCATAAATGGCAGCAGATGGGCAGTGGCTGGCTCTGGAATGAGGAAATAATAGGCAGTAGTGGTGGTTGTGCTGAGGAGACTCTTAGGAGAGCAAGTTTTTTGGATCACTAGCACAGAAGTATGAAGGAGCTTATTTGAAAGGAATGGGAACTAGTGTTAGTGGTCAGTCAAAGCTGAGTCACTATTTAATAAACAACAAAACGTTCAGACTATGGAAACATATTTATGATAGAGATCTGTGAATGTTGAAAAGAGCTGACAAGACCCTGCTGTCTTTACCAACAGCAATGACACATTTCAGGAAGTTAATGCTTTAACCCTTAAGGAAACAATGAACTTAGCATGCACTGTGCAAAGAATTCAGCCCTGCCAGCTAGAAAGAAGGCATGCCAGTGGTAGAGGTGTTCATTGCCCATTTGTGTAAATGTACTTGAATCACCATCTATGCTTTGTTTTTTAAATTGCAGTACTTGTTCATTGTTGGCTTGTCAGGCTGGCTTATGGCAGCTACTGCCTTGTGGGAAAAGCTCTCTATCTGTAGATGCTAAGACTTAGGAAAGCAGGAGACTTTATCTTGTTTCACAGTCAGCTTCGGGGTCCTGCCCAACTTCTCTTTGAAGCCTGTGTATCACCTGCCTTTGCCTCTAGCTCATTTAGACATTCCTGATAAATACGCTTTATTAAAGACCAGTCATGCATTCTCTACTGTGTGCCAGGGTTTTACTAATTTTACGAGACAATAAATGAACGAAGATGAGATTAGGATAGTATTGCGTATCTCCTGTTTATCTCTTGTTGTATTTTATCATAGAGATTTTTTAGTTTGCTTGCTGTAATTTTTAGAAATAAATAAGAAGTTGGTGTTGTTTTTTCTGGTTTACAATATTTTTATTTCACTCTGTAATAGTTTTGATTTTAACTGGCTTATCTATTTAAATTAAGTGCTTAAATAGTTAAAAATAGTTTAAATAGAGTTATTTTATCATATTGCCTTAAATGACTGATGCAGTAATTTTGCATTTATTAATTTATCATTTTCATAACTATCATTCAGGTTAAGTTCATATAAATGGTATTCAATAGGTCAGAAAAGGAATCTAAAATAACTCTCTAAAAGTGTACATTTTCTTCTGTGTTTTTACTAGTGAAGAAAGTTTGGTCAAGCACTTTTGCAGTTTCTTGTTCAAACTATTGCTTATAGAGAAATAAGTTTTTTCCTTTTGCCTCCATACAGAATCAATATCGTTTTGAGGGAACTGGGTTTCCAACTATTCCTCAGCTCATAGAACATCATTACACAACAAAGCAAGTTATTACAAAGAAGTCGGGTGTTGTTCTGCTTAATCCCGTTGTTAAGGTAATGCATACATTCCACAACCTTTATTTAACAGACAATAACTTTGGGGGGGTTCTGTTATTATTTAAATAAACTTCTGTGGAACTTCTCAGAAGATTTTTGATTTTTGTTCATTTTGTGACTTGGCTCCCTCACCTCTGTGCAATACATTTACTTAAAACACCTCTCCATCCTGATTCTTACCATGAATTTTTGCCATTTTGAAAGAATGGCATTCAACTTCTTACCAACTATCCTCATACTTTTATTTTTGGTTTCACATTTGGATTTCCCTACTGAGTAATTCAAAGTAGTAGTTCATTGCTGTTCCTTTTATAAAGTAAAAAATTTATTTTATATAATGGAAAAAGTGTCATGAAATTTGGAAGACTTATGACAACTGCATTTTGTCCCTATTTTATATCACAAAAATGAGTTAGACACATGAAAAGATAATGATATTCCAGCATCAATGAACATTGAAAACAAAAATTCCCTTTTTAATCAGGAAGCTATTGCAGAAAGTCTTTCAGAATGAGAATAAAAAGGGCTAAGTATTAAACTGTATCAGTGTTTTAAGAGTCTCCTTGACTACTTCCAGCAATTTTTCAGTTAGTATCTATCTAGTTGGTATTTCATTTATAAGCCAACTCCACTTATATCTTTGCATCTTAACTGTGGGTAAACCTTTTGTTCTTTATATATTTATTTTTTCAAGACTGATTTCAAGCCTCTGTTCAACAAAATTTTAGGAAGTATGACAATTTATATTTCACCGTTATTTACCTACTCCCGGGTCCTAGTTCTTTCCTGATAATAATCCTAAGAAAGTCAAGCATGATCTTTTTCTCAAATTGCACTTAATCTGCACTTAACTATTCTATATAATTTTAAAATTTTAAGAATGGGACGTTGGAAATACACGTTTTTTATTAATATGTTGCTGATTGCCAAACTGATGCTTCATAAGTTATTGCTTATATTCATTGTAGATCACATGAGAAAGCATAGGGCATTAATTTTGATGTGTGAGTAATTCTTTTTGATATAAATGGTTGAAGCTACAAATAAGGGATAGTCAAGATCAAAATGAAATCTTTTTAAGACTATTTGCAAATTTCTCTGTCTCTTTAATACCGTGTTTGTTTTAAATATGTAATGCTTTTTTCTGTTTTCTGACTGTACATAATGTGAGAGCAGCCCTGTTTTAGCAAATGTAAAACGATAGTATAGAATATTATCACATAATCTTACTTACTGTCTGATAAACTGGAACACACCTATTCTGTAAAACAGCATTCTTTCTTCATTCTCTGTTGCTTACTTTGAAGATAGGGAGTTTCTTATTCCTGCCATTTTTGTTTCATTTTGTATTTTCTTTTCATAGAGTTAAGTTTTAATTTAACCATAGGCTTGTGTAACTATAGCCAAATAATTTTTCTAGTCTCTATCTTATAGAAGAAACATACTCCCATGGCATTCCTGGTCATTTCACCATTACCGCTGCGGTGGCAGCAGCGAATTTCCCCCCCAAGCAGCAGCTCCGACCGTTCTCCTCCAAAGCCGAGACTGCCCCAGCCCTCTTTATTTCCAGTTCAATTCTTATGGTATCTCTGTCCTTAGGAGAGAAACCCTTGGATAAGAGAGTAGCCAACCGCACCTTTCCCGGGGCAACTTATTTTTTCTGTTAAGTTACCCGGTTGTTATTGTCTCTTAGCAACAAAATGGGAGATAGTTCTCTAAGAGAAAGAAAACAAAAGAAAAAACCCTAACTTCCAGCAGGCGTTTTGTTTTTCCTCTGTTCAGGGGGAAAATGAAGTGGGTCCACTCCTCCCTGGATTTGTTGACTTGAGTTAGTATCAACTAAACTCAGTATTAACTAAAACTTAGTGGAAATAATAGTATTTCCTCTAGGATTGTGCTAGTTGGTAGATGATCTGAGCCGCAGTGCGCAACTACTTCAGTTACTCAGGTTTCCCAAAAACTACGCAAGTAATCGGCATCTATCCATAAAATCCACAGGCTGCATCTGTTTTTTCATATGACTTACCTTGTCCTGGTGTGCATCAGTCTTAATATTCAAGAGTACTTCCTTTAGGGTTAGTAAACCTTTCTACTTCCATTCTGATATGTTACGTGAAGTAATGGAAAGAGTGACTGTTAGTACTAAGAAAAGTATTGGGTGACAGGAAACTGATTGTATAGGTTTTTTTAAATATACATATTGCAATTGCATGTAGACTTTAATGAATTTATGAAATAGGATGTCAGTTTCTATAGCTACTAATACTTGGTGTAAACTAAAACCAATGTCTAGTATACTTAGTGCTTCCTGACCAGCAGTTTGAGCCAAATAAGGCAGTGTTGAAAAGGGTGTTAGCTACATGATTTGAATTTCTTAAGAGCAGCAGTTCTCAAATATCTAAATTGTTTTGGTTTGAGCTATAATTTTATGGTGGTTTTAATTCTCCTATCTGATAAAAAGTATTTACTGTATTCTGAAGAAGTACTTCAGAGTGAAGCAAAAGAGTGTTGTGAACTTTCCTTTTTAATTTGCATGGAATTCTAGCTTTCATATGGGAAAATGGAGACATTTGAAGTAGTTTTCAGAAGTAGCATATGCACTCTGACACCTAGTGTTGGGGGTAATTTATGCATCATATGCTATTACCAAGATGTCTTTAATCATTTCTTTAAAGTTCATTTGGCAGCTGCAAAGACTGTTTTTGCTTTGTTCACGTTATAGCTGCAGAGCAGTCATTGTCATTTCATGTAATCTTTAATCTTCTTATGCAAATTGCTGTCCCTGTAATAACCTATTTAGAAATTGAAAGTTAAATATTACAAACTTCATAGCAAAAAAAAAAATAGTTATCCTTTTTAGTTTGCTTTCCTTCCTTCCCACAGTCATTCATCCTCCTTTACTATATTAGTAAAATTAGTGTTCACCTTCTGTGACGTTGCCCTTGAAAGGAACAAGCTTAATTGTGTCACAAAAGGCCTGTCCCATGTCCCATTTCATGTAGACTGAATTGCCTGCTTGGAATTTTAATGATTCTGTAATAATAGAATTTAAATTAGAAAAACTGATGGCATTAAAAAGATACCTGCAAGTAACTTCTTTAATGGAAAAGTGTCTCATATTTATTTATAATCTTCTAGAAAAAAATGTACTTTATGTTCTTCAGGTTGTTATTGATGGATTGACTGGTACTCAAAGCCCCTGAGTAAGTCAAAGCACACCCAAGGACTTTAGTAATAAAAATGCTGTTTTGACCATACTGGATGTATTTTAACCTTTTAACATCTTTGACCTCCTGTTTTGGAGGATTTTAGATTTCTTGAAATATAATTTCTTTTTACATTTTTACAGATTACAAAACCTGTATTAAGGTGTGAATGTGCTTCAGTTTGACTACTAGAAAAGAGAATTGTCAAAAAAATAAGGAATACCATTTTAATTTAAGTGTACCTGTATTGAAGTTTTCACTTGGATCATAAATACACCTTTGAAGCAGATCTGCCCAGGATGCACAACTGCTCATGGGAGGGAGTCCAGTTTTCAGAACCAGGAAGGATTTAGCCTGAAATTATGCTTTTCCCCCAAACACATGTTTCAGATTCTGCGCACCAATTGATTCACTCTGGAGATCTGCTACTATTTCACTAGTGCTGAAATAGTCATGGTATATGAATGCTCTGTAGTTAATTCAAATTCTGAGCTTATGGAAAAAAATTAACTGCTGCTTTGTGAGATGAGTTAAGCCATGTGTTTG
Organism: Ploceus nigricollis; assembly: GCA_013399945.1. Lineage (NCBI taxonomy): Eukaryota > Metazoa > Chordata > Aves > Passeriformes > Ploceidae > Ploceus > Ploceus nigricollis. The sequence goes on from VXBC01011090.1 coordinate 133,164, forward strand.
TTACTAGTGGCTTTAATTTTAAAATTCTGGATCTCTTTTCATGTGACAAAGAAGCCTGTGATATGGTCTTATATGTTTTATATACACTGGAAAATGATGGATCATAAATGATGAGGTGAAAGAAAAGTGCTGAAAGAAATACCTGGGTTTTTTTCTAAGTAGTGTTTCTAATGCTGATAAATAAGTTTGCAAATGATGTTAGAATTCTCTACAGATCTGTAGAGAATGTCTTGCAAGGTATGAATATATTGATGAGTTAGACATGGAAAGAAATTCTGAAAAGCTATAAATTTATAAGTTAGATTTTCTTAATGAAAATCCCTTAATAAAAATCTGAAATGACGCTATTTTTTGCTGGTGGTTTATCTGGGGAGTTTGTTTTATTTTAGCAAAGTAAGCTGAGGTTCACTGTTGCAGACAACACATGTGCTTGGAGTACAGGTAGTGTGTGCCCCTCGTGCCAGCAAAGCACAGGAGGAGGAATTGAAGGAGGCTACTGTGCAGTCTCTGTTTCAGGGAAGCGCTCTTGTGCCTGCTGGGAGATACTGGATAGAAACAAGAAGACTTACAAAGGCCAAGTTTATCACAAAGTAATGCTGTCACACAATTATAGATGCTCATTTCATGGCTGAAGACAATTGAGTTGCTGCAGAGGGAAACAGTGGCAGTAATGGTGCTGCCTGTGGGGAAGATCATCTTGTGAGTCTGTTTGACCTGAGGACAACTCTTGAGGAGCAGGAATCTGAAAGGCAGAAGCAGCCTGTAGCAGGGAGTGATGCAGTTATTGCAACTCTATCTTGGCTAGATTTGTCACTCCAAAGAGGATTCCTATGGCACCCTGGCTTACCTGTGTGATACCCACCAATTTGGCTAGGCATTCTGTAGGAATGCCAAGATGCACCTGGTGGTAGTGATCTTTGGGTGTTGGTTTTTGGCCTAAAGCTGTAATTCTCATGTGTGTGGTTAAAGTCTAATACGTACATTTTTAAATGTCAAAATATATCTTCTGTTTTCTTTAAGGAAATTGATCACCATTAAAAGTGATTGTTTTTAATATGCAAAAGACATACAGGAAATGAATGTATTTATTGAATATGCACAAAATGAATCAATAGCCTGCAGCTACTGACATTTGAGAGCAGAGTTTCATATCTTAATATTAGAGGTGCATTTCAGTTACATTCTTATTTCTTCAGAATTTGGAGAAGTGTCACAGGATTTGCTTTTAACATTTTTTAGCAGAGATTATTGCAATATTTCTGTCAGGTAACAAAAGGAATGTATCATCCTTAATGGTGGCCTGTACTTGTCAAGGCATGTCATCATGTAGAGAAAAGGGAAAAAAGAAAGTAATTTACTCTTTGTGCTAACAAAGTACTGAACCAAATTTATGTATAGTTTCAGGTATATTGACTATTTTCAAAATTGAAAGGATTTATTTTCTCAAAAAATCTCATTAAAATGGTTTGTAATAATGGAGGCAGATAAGGCTACCTGAGCAAAGAGTAGGAAGGATTGTTTTATATTCAGTGATCAAAGTTTTTTATAGTTTTTTTTTTTTTAGAGGCCATGGTGATAAATATCTGCTCTGTTGAATGTTTCTGGTTCAGTTTTGTTTTTCTGGTATTTCTTTCCACAATCAGGTTTAGATTAAAATTGAAAGATAACACTCCTAAAGGATGTAAACATTGTGCTCAAACCTAGAAAAAAAAGTATTTTATCAAGTATATGAATTTCATTTTAACAAATACAATGTAATTTTTGACCATTCTCATAAAGAAAAATCTCTGTCCTTGTAATTTTAAATGAAACCTCGGCAACATGTACCTTCCTACTTTCTGTGCAACTTCCATATAAAAAAATTACAGAATGCCATATTGCTGTGTGGGGTGCAAATTGAATAAAAGGAATTATCTCAAATACAGCTGAAACACTAGGAAGTAGAAAAAATAAGTAAAATTTATAAAGCAAGAGATGGAAGCAAGCCATTCATTCTTATAAAAAAATAAAAAGGTATGTTGTTAGGAAGGATTAGAAATTATTAAATGAAAGATTTAAGATGAATTTTTTTGATAACTGGTAGCTAAAAGAATAAACTACTTCAATTAAAGCATCCTTCATCAAAGATTATTTAGATTTACTAGATTTTGTTGCTGATAATTTGTATATACATGTGAAAATCAAAGGACTGATTGTGTTCTGTAATATGGTGGGTGTAAATTGTGCCTTATGGAGCACTTGTAAAAACTGGGGCTTTTATCAGAAGCTTTATAACCAGATGTTAATACAATGTAATAAAAAATTGTATTAGAATTGTGTATGATTGCAGCAACTTTTCTGCTGAACTAACATACTTAGGGGTTTTTTATGGATTCTGACTTCTTCCCCATGTTTGGAATTCAGACATTTCCTATTAATTATTTTCTATAAGATTGTGAGTTGTAAACTTCTTGTAGTCCTCTAATTATATTCTTCTTCCTGTTTTCACTAGTGCAGTCAGGATGACTTTAATGCAAATAATGCTTTGAGCTTTCAGTATTTTCATAATATGTAGCTGACAAGCACATAACCTTCCTTGAATGTGGGCTCTCATGGGTCAGAAAACACAGTAGAGATTAAGAATAGGGATGAGTGTCTGTGCTCTTAAATTCCTTTGTAGAGTTACGTTTGTGCACAGTGGGGTACTGTGAAGTAGCTTGTGGCTGCTTAAGTATTTTGGCCTCCACCAATTTAACTGGAACAAAATGTTAAAAAGGAGTGAAATGACATTTCAGCTGTGGAGGAGCAAAGGATACACACAAAAGGAGCTACAGGGTATGAAAGGTACATTTTTCTTAAATCAGGTTAGTGCATCTGATGTATGTAATAGTGCTGGAATTCTCAAGAAGATCTGTTTATTTAAATGTTGCTTAAGGAGGAATTCAGGGGTGAGAATAGGTAAGGCTTCAGGATTCCTTATTTGCAAGGTAAATACTGTACTTAGCTGAGGGGTTGAGGGTAGTGCATGGATTTCATGCTCAGTTCATTATGAAGTAAATGCTGTTACCAATTCTATCCTTTCTGTCACTTGGATTTCTTCCCAATAGAGTTGCCAATGGTTTACATAGTGTATTACTGAAATCAATATCACCCCCATAGGGTGGTGATCAATGGTGCAAAGTCTAATTGCAGGCCAGTAACTACTGCTGTACTCCCAGGGTCAGTACTGTGTCCAGTCCTTCTTTCATCCACTTCTTCATTAACAAGCTGGGTGATGGGGCACGAACAGTTTCACTGATGAGACCAGTCTTGGGGAGGGGCTGATACACCAGAGGGTCAAGCTGCCATCCAGAGGGACCTGGACAGGCTGGAGAAAGGGTTTGACAGGAGCCTCATGAAGATCAATAAGGGGGAAAGCAAAGTTCTGCAACTGGGGGAGCACAACTCTGGGCACCATGACGTGCCTTCACTCCAAACATCTTCCCTCTTCCTTCTTTTTGAGCAGCTTTATATGCTAAGTGTGATGCTGAGTGTTATAGCATATCCCTTTGGTCTGTTTGGTGTCAGTTGTCTTAACTTTGTCCCCTCCCAGCTACTTGTACAGCTGCTAGAATAGGTGGTGAATTCTTCAAAACATTCATATTCACTGTTTACATTTCATGTTTAATTTTAGAGAGGGATGTGCACACATACATGCCATAAAGATTGCTTCATGTGTAATCATCTTCATCAAGAGAATAATTTAACATGTAAAACCAAAATATAACCCCATACTAGCTATTGTGAACAAAATTACCCCAGCCAGCACCAGCACAGTAGCAAAGCATTGCTACAGACTACACAGGAAAATTTTGTCACTGATACAGGAGAAAAAAGATTGCTGAAGACAGCATTCAGAAGATTACTAAAGTAATAGAATCTGCTAATATCTAGGAGAGCCATTTGGTGTTGGTGTGTGTGCTGCTTCCCTTTGTGTGTCCTTCATTGATTGCCTTTTTTTTCTGCTGCAAAGAGATTTTCCAGTGCTTTTGCTATCTGAATAATGAGTTAGTGGTACGTGAGAAACTAGCAATATCTTGTTAAAGAACTGTATGCATCTGATGTAAAAAACCCAGTGCAGCATGCTCTTTTTAAACTCTTGGCATCTATGTAATATTGTATGACTTCTGATTCAAAGCCAACATCTTGCTTGGAATGCAGGCCAAGCTCACTGGCACACTGAAATCTCATAAGTTAAGGCTGCAGTTTCCTTTCTGTGTGGCTTTGCCTTTTTCCTGCACTCTCACAGTCACAAATTAGCTAATACAGCAGATTATTTGAAATTTTGACAGGTTATTTCTGTTCCAGCTCAGTGGTTTTAACATGCTATCTGAAGATTATGAAAGACAGTACAAAATGAGCAGGTGTGGCTAGAAAAACATAGGATGAAGGATCTTGGGGTTTTGCTTTGAACAAAATAGTAATTTGGTGGAAGATCTAATGTGGAACTGTAGCACTCTGAAAGGTATGCATGCTGACCACTGAAACTTAGACATTATTTTTGAGGGATGAATTAAGTTTTTCTCTTCCTGGGGTAAAGAAATCATCTAACTGGAAACAACTGGATATTTTTGAAGTTAAGTCAGGATGGAACTAAATATGTGGCTAAGTATCTTATATAGTTAAGGAGACTGTCTTGGACATTGTTACAAACACCTGTGGTTCCCCCAGCCCCATCTGACATACCTTTTCATATGTGGGTGGAAGAAAAAATGTGTTTGCACATATGTGAAAATATTTTAGCCTACTTTATTAATTTGAGTGTTTGGGGAGGGTGTTGTGCATGCATAATATGACTCTGCTTCTCCATTCCTCTCTGTTTAAATTGCATGGAATGTTTAAATGGAAAACCACGTTACTACATGGTTTTGTTTGCCTCTGAGTGTTTTGTAGGGCATACCTGATCCAGAGCTGATAATTTTTCTCTTTGAATATATTTGGTTGACAGATGATTCAGAGTACTTTGTTTTGGTAGCTGAATTTACTGTATTCAGTTAAGAGGAATAGTATGTGTTCTAATGTGCTTGAAATGTAATGGTTTTGACATAAACTTGACTTTCCTTTTCCTGTGCTTAAGGATTTCACATTCTATGTTTTTTTCTTTTCTTGGTTGTTTTTTTTAACTTCTTTATTTTTCTTTATTTCCTGTCTTTTTCCTGAAATATCCTCAGAATCATTTTACCCCTTTCATGAATAAGAAAACATAAGCTTAGGGAAGTACTGCAAAAAAAAACCCCGAGGAAAACAAGTATTGTATGTTGAGTTGTACAGTCACTTTGTCTACTGATCTTCAAGGAAGAATGGGTAAAGAGCAGCTGTGCAAGTAATCTGAGGTCACTTCTGCAGTTTATAAATTGCACAGTAGCTTTTCCAAATCTTACTTCTCCCCTCCTGTTCTGTGATAATTTAGAATTTGGTTTAGCAGCAGGGTTGAACTTCACAGAGTTTTTTACGTAACAGTAAGAAGTCAGATAAAATAGTACTTTTTTCCCAAGGAGCTAAACCTGTCTGTGCTATTATTCTCTTTTACAACTCACATTGAGTTTCATCAGTGTGGCTTAATACAGTGCTGTTAATAATGCAAAGGAGCTTCCATAACAATTTTTACAGCTCATGAATCTTTATTCTGAAACAGTTTTAAGGAAGTTGCCAGTGAGGTTTTTCAAAACCCCTCCTGTAAAACCCACTTTTTCTTATGAAAAATCTTTCCCATCAGCTACCTTTATTTCTGTACTTAATCTGAAGGATTTGAAACACATAGTTTATGATTCATGAAATTGATATGAACATTAGATCTACTGGCATAGGTGATATCAAAAATAGTACTTCTCTGAAAAGACAGTTTCTCATTTTCCTACATCGATAAGCCCTATCCACATGTACACAGCTGTTACTTTTTTTTTTTCTGTCTGGTTCATCAAGTTCTGATAAGTGAGATTTGAATACCCATCTGATGAAAATTGTCTGTGATTCTGATTTTCTTAGCCATAAAAAGAATTTTACTCCAATTAGTATTGGAAATGAAAGATTGACTTTCCATTTTTGTTGATGTGGAAAAATAGCTCTTAGCTGCAGTAATTCATACTACTGATATTTCCTATTTAACTTGGAAGAAGGAGGGCAAATAATACTTTCCAAAGTATTTTTGATGCATTTTTTCTGCTTAAAACATGAAGAAACAGGCATCATGCCTGTTTGTGCACTTGACTCCTGAGAAATTGACTATATCCCTCTATTTTGAGGTTTTTTTAGAAGAATGTTAAGGATTAATATACTGGGATGAGGGAAAGGGGAAGGATATTTAGGTTTTTCATAAATGCCACATGCTATGCTCAGATTCTTAAGATTGGAAAGTCATATGTTTTGAGTTCTCTTAAAGCAATAAGTTTTGGTTGATTCCTTCTGGGGCTCCCTAAATCAACTAGAGTTTCCAGCCTATGGAGTTTTTTATCCTTTTTCACTTTTGCTACATCTACAATTAAGATGAAAAACAGTGACAGTGTTTGCTATAGATATTGCCTTCTGAACTAGGAAGAGTAAATAATGTGAGAACATGAGATGACTAAATAACAGCGATGATAACATAATGGTCTTTCTTACTCATACTGTGTTGGAACCTGATCAGGATTTCCTCACTCTTCCTCTTTGAAAAATCTTGCTTTGGAGTTTGGGTAAGAATCTTGGTGTTGTTTGGTGGTTCTCTGAAACTGAATACAAGCACAGGTGGCTTTTTTCCCCCTCCCTTTTCTCTCTCCTTTTAGAAATGGTGAGATTTTTAGAACCAAATATTTAAGCTGAGGCTCATAAATTCATACCTAATTCTCAAAACATCTATTTTTAAAAGTTTACTTTCTAATTGCTTTACTGCTGGTTTTTAATTAGGAAAAGTACCATTTTAGAATTCTTAATGATTGATATTGTTACTGAGAATTATAGAAAAATAATGCTAAGGGAATTTGAACACTAAGTATTAGATCATGATTATGTTTTCTATTTTATTGAAAGCTGTTATAATTTACTGCAGATAATTTGTAAGCTTTCTTCCTGATATAGTAATTTGTGATCTCTTTGATGTAGCTTCTCCTAATAAAGGGAGATGGGCAGGAGAAAAACTGCACTTAGGTATTTTGAAGATGTTTAAGGTAATAGTGATAACATTTCAGTCTCATAGCTCAGAAAAGGAAAAATGAGATTTCATTTTTTACAGCAACCATCTGCTGTTCAAACTGTTCTCAGTGCCTTGCACGCAACTCCACTGTATGCTCACTGAAGCAAGGATTGATATTCAATTGAATCTTTGCTAACCGTTCAAGGTTTGAACCTTATCATGGTCTAGGGAACCATGAAACACCCTAACATCATAAAAGGAATGCTATATATCCAGGAAAAGAATACTGTATATCCAGAATACTTTGTTTTATGAGTAAAAGGAGACATTTCTGATTATTCTTAAATATTCCTTTTCACCATTGAAAGTTTTATTTCTTTAATTACTGGTCTGTTTGAGGTTTGGTTTTTGTCAGTTACAATTAACTTTTGAAATAACTCTTCTCTTTAAAAATGCTTATCTTTTTTGAAATCAGACAAATGTGCTGGGTATTTGCACAGAGTCTAAAAAGGTAGTCACTAGCAAGCTGCTGCATATAAAAACCTTCAGTGTGATGTGGATTATCAAGTGCCTGGCTATTGGGGAAGGGTAACTGTCAAGGCTGACCAAGTTCTCCCCTTTGTGAGCTGTCTGGTTGACAACTTGTTTCTCAGTGTTTGACCAGCAGATATAGCAGTACCTCCACAGGTAAGATAAACTGATAGGATTCCCGTCATCTTATTAGTAAGCCTGTCCTTGCAAGTTTCATGTCATTCAGTTTCTCCTCCTGGGCGAAGCTAGAGGACAGAAATAAAGCAGAATGTGGTAAAGCTTGTAGATTTTCCAAGTAGTTCCATTTTGAAATAAGGTATATAAATAAGACTACAAATGAGTATGCTCAAGTGCTAATTGGTGTGCCTGAATTTTTCTGAAGTGCTTTTATATTCTGTGGTCCAAAATTAACAAGAGAAAAATCTGAGCAAGCGCAAGGTAAAGAGAGATTTATAGCGGTGTCACAAGAAGAGGACTGCATCATAAACAGCTTCCTTCTGGGTGAAATTAATGGGCACTAATAGTCTCAGGAGCTCTGTTTGCTGTCATTCAGATTACTTTGATTCGGTACAAAAATGTACTGGATTTGCTCCATTTGATTTAGAAGTAACTAACTCTATTGAAATGAAAATTTCTGTGACTTGGACTGATGTGCATTAAAGTGTCTGTTGATCTATACCTACATTCAAGAATATTTTTGTCCCATTTTGTTGTCACATTTCTTTTGTAACTTTCAATATCTTTTGCACACATGATTAATCTGTAGAGTAATGGCATTTGACAACTGAAAAAATTCTTACATTCTATTCACAGTCAGAATTAAGCACTTAGAGAAGATCATGAACTTCATGATCAGACAGAGACATTACTTTGTTTTGTAACCTTTGTTTATGAGTATTAGTATTTATGCATTGATTTTGACATGGATAAGTGTGCCTTATTGATGTCTTTAATTATTGACAGCTATTCAGATTATTGAATGATGTCATGTTAAACTTGGAGCAATTCAAGTAGATTTAGTCAGACAACAGAGTTGCAGCAGAATGTCTTGTTATTTTTGACCTTACTGTTCATATTATAGTTTATTAAAGGGAATTATCTGAACCAATGACAATGTATTTTGAACACTATTTAAATTAATATCTAACACACTGCAAATCAGAAAATTTGGTTTGTTTCTTTTTTAGTGTCAGAATTGTACACTGGCATGATGTACATGATTCTTCTGTTAGATTTTTTCTTACTATCTGCTGAAGAAACTGCTTTTGTGCAGTTTATAGCAGTTATATCAAACATAGCTGATCAAGCTTTGAATAATTCTTTGATTGTGAAAAATCTGGCAGAACCACAATAAATTAATGAATGAGTTAAAGTGGTATAAGAAATGACTGGAGGCTTTCATAAAAAGTACAGGTAATGATTAATGTACAGATGCAATGATAATAAATCCTTCAAGAGATAATTTTATTCCGGTTATTTTCTTTGGTTAGTTCTCTGAAGAATTGTCAGATTTTTTTTCCTTCATAAACAAGCTTTTGAAATGTCATATTGTCAATTTATTCAAAAAGTTATTCACTGAAGTACAGAATCCTTGTAGTAAAGCAGTAAAAAATCCATTCAATTTTAATTCTTTAACTTTTTTGTTTTACCACACTTATTTCAATGTTAAAAACTATTATGTTAATACCTCTAAGTAATAATTGTTTTTTACAGCTTTCTTTGCAAATTGTTTTCTTTAACTTGAGTATTATTATTGAAAGAGTGTGCAGTTTGATGGCACTTCCTATCTATTTGTAGTATAAATACAGCTTCTAAATGAGACATTCATTCAGCAAAGTGTATCAAGTGAGATGAAGGAAAATATGTTTCTTATGATGTTTGATCAGTGAGGCAGTAGTTTTAAGCAATAATCTTGTGTATAGGGGGAAAATAAGCTATTGTATATTGAGAATTTCCTCCTAAGTCTCACAGTTTCCCACCAAGGGAAGCGATATAATAAAGATTGGTTTCCGTAATGCAGCATGGTGGTGTGGAACAGGAATCCTTGGGATGGGACTGAGAGGTGTTGTGTGCTGGGAGTTTGGGTTAATGGAGGCATTCAGGGAGTCTCTAGAATGCACACTTGTGACATTATACTTAAAAACAAAAGCATAGAAATCACAATAACAATGATCCCCACCCCTTTTTAGATTTGTTGAATTCATGTTCGACAAAAAATCTCCAGAGAGGATGACTCCGTGACCTTCCTAGGCAGCTTACTCCAATGCCTAACTACTCTGTCATTGAAGAATTTTTTTCTAATTTCTAACCTGAACCTCCCCTGGCACTATTTAAGGCCATTTCCTCTTGTCCTTTCATTTGGGATGTGGCAGAAGAGGCTGACCCCCACATAACTTCAGCCTCCTTTTCTACAAACTGAGCACCCCCAGCTCCCTCATCAGCTGCTCCTCATCTGACTTCGGCTCCAGACCCTTCCCCAGCTCCAGTGCCCTTCTCTAGACATGTTCCAGCCCCTCAATTTCTTCCTGAATGGAAGCGCACAGAACTGGATACCAGTGCCCAGCACTGGTCAGTGGGGGCTGGTCAATGCCTGGACAAATGCTTTACCTGACATATGTTACCTTTTCAAGTAGTTGCCTGTAATATTTCCAACTTCCAGAAAAAATGTAAGAGATGCAAGTATGTGTCTTGTTGACAAGTTGAAAGATCAGTTAATTTCTGTGTGCACTGAGGAGAAAAATGTGGGAGATTTTGATTTAGTAGTAAGTTACGTTGTATACTGAAATGAAGTTTTCTTACCTAATTTTCGCTTGATGAATTGTTAAAATCAGGGTGCTAAATATCATTTCCAGAGCTTGTGTGAAACTTTACATAGTGCTAATCTATCTACATATCATCCTGTTGTAGGCTTGATTTCTAATAAAAATTTGTTATATGGTATCACTCACTATTTTATTGTATAGCAAGATTTCTAAACTCTTGAATTATAAATGCTTAGCTTTAGAATTTCTCAGTATGCTTGTGATTGAGTGTTCTAAATGTAATACTTCTTCAGCTCCATTTCTACTGAAATGAATCTTAGAGAAACTGTATATTGCATATTTGCAAAGACTGAAAATTCTGCTTTCCTTTTCACAGGATAAGAAGTGGGTTCTCAATCATGAAGATGTCACACTGGGGGAATTACTGGGCAAAGTAAGTAGCACAGTGAGCTAAATAACATTTGAGTAAGTATATTGTAATCATTAAGCTATTTCTGTATACATTTTCTTTTAAATTGCTCTGATATGCAGTTTTTATGTCATTTTTTTAAACTAATACGTAAGACAGTCTTAGGCTTTAAACAGATGTAAATCACACTTGCTAGTAAACATTCTAATGGTTGTGCTGAAAGTATTTAAGGAGCATACATATTTTTTTCTCTTTTGGAAGTGTTTTGAGCTAACTAGATTCCTATAAAGCATGATGTGGCTCTTTTACTTTCTGTAGTTGGAGAAAAATATTGCAAAATATAAATAAAAACATGTAGAGGAACAGGTGTATGTTTATGCATTTGTGTATAAAATTTGATATGATGAGATGACTAAATAATTATTTCTTAAAACAAATGCTAATTGCTTGTGCATGATTATTGTCACTCATTCATTGATGAAATTAGATAATTTCACAATCTTATTAAATCTTGTGTAGTTCATAAACATGTAATTTACAAAGTCTGCTTAGGAACTACAGGTCTTTAAAATCAGGCAAACTCCTCACTTTTTTGGCACCTTTGCACCTGCAAAGACCATTTTAGGCGCTGCTCTGGACACAGAGAAGTTTGAAAAGATTTTTCAAAAACTGAGAAAATAAGATTGAATGAGGAAGACACAAAGCAAAGCAGTTAATTGTCTTCTTACTATGGTGCACACTAAAAAAATCGGTAAGAAATTCAAGAATGGGGAAATAAAATACTGCCATGAACTTCTGTTTCCCAGGATAAAAGCTCCTGGCAGATTAAGATGACAAAAAGTATGACCATATTGAGCTGTGCCTTTGTAAAATACAGGTACTGCAGGATCTTCACATTCTTAAATGGGATAGTATCAAGGGAGAAAAATAAAGACGTTCCAGCCATAAAAAAGCTTTGATGTGTCAAAAAATAAATATGAAGTAGTTTTGATATTTAAAGACAGTTAAAGCAATTTGAAAAGCATTTTTAGGAAATTCAATTTACATGTGTATTGCATGTTTTTGACACAAAGCATTTTTAGCATTCAGTAAAGGCAACTCAGAATTTTAAAGTAATTATAGAAGGATGTTCTTTAAAATATACAGAACAGGCTAAAAACTTTATTAGAACACAGCATGATTCTTATGCTAAGAAGAAGTAGTCTTTAGTATGACTACATCTAAGAAGATGTAGTCATACTAAAAAAGATAAGAATGACAGGAACATCGGCATCTGTATGACAAAATGTGAAATCAGCTATAGCCATCTGCCACAGAAGTGAGAAATCTGAGAGTCTACAAAACCTTGAGTGGCCTGGAAAAGGTGAGGAAGAAATCACAAAATTTTAGTGTGTAAAAGATGCAAGCTTTAGAAAAGATGATTTTCCTTTACCTCAGGGGTGAATGGTCAGTTTATTTACTCAGCATTAATTCCATAATACCCCACAAAGTGAAAGTTGCATAATAGGAATGTGCTATACTAAAAATCATGTATCTAATAATACTTCAATATTGTCAATAAAGAAGTAAAGCATTTTCAAGACTTAAGTAAAGCTCAGGGTGGGTTCAGATTTCACCGTTAAATACTTTTGACCAGAATGGTAGAGGAAAAGTGGTCTGGGAGCAACCCACCTGCTTACCTTGGGTGCCTCATGCCATTTCAGATCTGAGAGGTAGTGTGCTAGCCTCTGGAAGTGCTTTAGAAGGGCTGTCAGAGATCCTAAGCCTCACTTGCCAGCTACATCTTCCTTGTCCCAGCGTACAGAAAATAATTCTGCAGGCATGTTCAGCCCTGCACTTCTTCCCTTGTTACTGGAAGCACGTTACTCTTTTCCATCTGTGAGTTTCTTTTTTTCCTTTTCTGTCATCTTTCTTTGGCAACACTAAATTCAGCTGCATGATGTAATGAAATCTTCATCCCTCTGAAAAGGAAGGAAAACATCTCCAGCAGACTTTTTTGAAGTCACATGCAGCCCCAGACACCAGGACACAGAAGCATAGTTCGTGTATAAATTAATCAGACCTAGTTTCAAAATTGAGTTGTGCTTATTCTTTGCGAAATACAAAGCTTAACTAGAAGTATGAGATCTATAGTTTTCTTCTTGTTTCCTTCTCTTGAGGGTTTTTTTTCATTGAAACCAGTGTTTTATACCTCGCAATTTCCTTCTTCTTTCAGTTTGTGTCCTAATTAATTTTCCTTTTGTTTTTATTAAATAAAAAATGCATCTGGTGGATTCTTTTGTGGTATTTATTACTTCATTTTTCTTCTATGAAAGCTAAAAAAAAAACTTAACTTGCCTTGGGGGTATGTTGTTCACTACATAATGTCTGATTATAAAAGGAGCTGCTTTCTGAAGTCTTGTCCAAATGAAAGCCTTACAGATTTGCCTTTATAGAGCAGTGCTGAGCTTGAGTTTTAAAAAAATTCTGGATCACCATACACAACAATACATTTTGCAGTGGGTTTAATTTATGATAAAAATTAACATTCAGTGTTTTCATTCTTCACATTTTGTATTTTTTCTGTCTTGTATATGAGAATATTTATGTTATATTGATGTGTTTTCTCACAGTTTTTGAGATCAGCTTTTGGTCTCCTCCAGGCTGCAAGTTAAAAACTATTCACAAAATACAACAGTGTGAAAATGAAAGAGTGCAGGAGTAAGAAGAACAAAGTACTGCAGTCAATGTCAGTTGATTTGAAAAGTTAAGAGGTTTTATGAGAAAATTCTAATTACTTAATTAATGGTGTTTCTTTCCTCTCTCCAGCAAGGTCAAAACAGAACTCATATGCTTTGTCCATATAATAGATGTACTATGTCAGAGTGAGCGGCTTTGGTTAGTGCAGATACTGAAAGAAAATCTCATTTGGCTTCATAAACACATTCCAGAGTTCTGGTCCACTTTCAGTAGCTCTCTGCGCTATTTTTTCTGGCAATTCATTAAGATTGTATTTACCTAGAATGATCTTTTTTGTCCCAATTTCAGGGTAATTTTGGTGAGGTGTATAAAGGAACATTAAAGGATAAAACCCCTGTTGCTGTAAAAACTTGCAAAGAAGATCTTCCTCAGGAATTGAAAATAAAATTTCTGTCTGAAGCCAGGTAGGTTCTCTAAAATTACTTGTGGCATTTTTTTTTTCAGTTTTTATCACCAGATGCATTTACAAAACCTGACTTTCTGAAAAAGTCAAAAAAGCAGTAGTCAAACTTTTCCTTCCTTTCTCTCCCTCAGTACATTCCACAACTGTCTCCCTGGTAACTAAACATTGGCATTTTTAATGTGTGAATGCAGTAGCATTTTCACTTGCTGAAACCATCTTGTTGACAAAGCAAGCCATGCCTGTAAAGTAAAATCTTGTTGTCTTAAGTGCTTTCATTTAGAACTTCTAAGATGTGCCGTGAGGATTGGGATAAGAAGACTGGAAGATGTTGTTAATTTAACTGTGATTATACCAGGCCTAGCTCCTGCTTTATATTCATGGCTAGTAGAGGTGATCAAATGTGCCTAGATTACTTTTCTTAGTGGGGTATAGACCCCATTTAGTAATTTTTTCTTTGTAAGAAGAGTTTGCTGCAGTAGAGGAATTTTATACTGTGTCAATCAGCATGAGATTATATGCTTATTTTCCAAATTACAGTCATGACACAATGTGCAAAGCATTCTGAGTGTCAGCTGATGTGCATAGGTAGATTCTGAGACTCCAGGGAGAGGCTATCTTGAGATAAATGTCATAATTTTTAAACTACCTTGCTCCTTCTTGCTGTGAAGCTTCATATATTTTAATTTCCACTCTCAAGCTAGTATGATCAGTATTGGAAAATAAAAGATACTATCTGCATTTATAGAATGAGGATCAGTCACCCTATCTATTGAATAATTTAAAAAAACTTGTAACTTGGCAACAGCAGAGATATGTCATTTGTTAAGCAGCTTGACACTAATGGGAAAAAGTGGTCTGAAAAATGGAATGTTATTTTTTTCTAAATATGTGTGTAGGTTAGTATTTTACTCTTGATCCTTGGGAAAAACGGAAAAATAGGAGGTGCTTTGAGTGAGCAAATATCAGAAGAAACATTTAAGTTACAAGGTCTCTGTAGAATTTTGTATTGCTCTTCTTTTTTACTTACAAATCATAGCATGCTGTTTTAGGCTGGAAATGTTCTTATTAAAGCGTTGTGTCAAAAGATGTAAATTGTTCATTTAATTCTCAAAATTGATATCCCTATAGTCTTCTAAAACTTATTGTATTAATTAATCTCTCAAAGTAAAATTGGAGCAAGTGTGCTTTTGAACAGTGCGGCAGGGAAGCATACAGGCAAGCTGTGCATATTGTTTTGATGTAGCTCTGCTTCTGGTCCACCACTGAAATTCTGATTAAATACAAGGGTTCTGTCAGGCCATTTTTCAGTTATATAGATAAATGTCACACAGACAAATGGTAAAATTACAATAAGAATAATTTTTGATTTATTAGTGAGTCAGATATGATTTTCATTTCAAACAGTGGTGATTGATCTGTTACATTGATAACAGTAATGATATTTTTTCCTTTGATAACAATAATGACATCTTCCATTAAAGTAACATTAAAGGTTTAAGATATTTTCCTGTAATGTTTAATCAGCCTGTACAATAAAGTTTATTACTATAATAAACTTCTCATGTGTTTTGCAGAATACTCAAACAATATGATCATCCTAATATTGTAAAACTTATAGGAGTTTGCACTCAACGACAGCCTATATATATCGTTATGGAACTTGTTCCAGGTAATTGTTTTTTCCCTTCTTTTTTGCAGCATATTTCCCTAAGTTTCATTGTTTCCATAATGCAAAATGTATTGTTTTCTGTTTGTCTTATTCTGCCTTCTTGTGACTGACCTCAAAAGTCACCTCTGTTGCAAATCTTTGGAAATGCTGGGTTCTTTGGAGTGATTGAGCTCCACAAATCTGTTGAGAATTTTACTGTAGCCTTTAAAGACAACAGAAGCTTCATTATTCTCCTGATGAGATATAAAATGTTATTTCCTTTAACAATAGAGTTAGGTAGTGAATATTAAGAAGTATTTAAAGAAACTTCATGTCTGGGTAATGTCTCAATTTTAATAACTCTTGTTTGGGTCACCTTTATTAATATACATTTTACTCTTTACCAGAATGTATTGTTTGGTTTTAGAGTTGCTCTTGATTTATTTTTGGAATCGGGTTCATTTTATTCAGCAATGGCTGGAGTGAATTTCAAATTGTTGGCATGATAACAGCTTTTGGGCAATTTTACCTCTTTGTTGATTTTCTCAGCAGCTGGAAAATGTGTTGATTTGGTAGCCTCTAGTACTGCTTAATATGCAACACTGTATTTGTTTTATATATCATTGGATTTATCTTCAAAATTATACAGCAAGGTGCTTTAATAACCGTTTTATTCAGGAAGACTTAGATTGCTTATAATTCTTGGATACTGGCTGTAGAGTGAGAGCGCTGATGAAATATTTGACCTTGTGGAGTTTTCTGCCTTTATTAAATTAGATTATATTAGATTATTATATTTGTATGCACGATTAACTTTATTAAAATGGAGAGTGAAAGCAGTGTCCTCAGTTTTAAGGGGTACTTTAGTAATCAACTTCTCCAGACATCTCTGAAGATAAAAGTAAATCCTGATCTTTTAACACCTTTATCATTCTGGTTCAGGTTTTTCAGAGCCTTGTACAAGTTGTTGAAACGTGCTAATGCAATTGAGGAGGAATTGAATGAGAACTTTCCTCTGATTCTTATGCCCGTTTTGCAGTTCAAGTCTATCCAAACATTCTTGGGATTGAATTTGCTTCAGAAAGAAGCTTCTTGCAAAGAGAATTGTTGCCCTGTTTCAATGGTCTATAAACCCCCTGGGCTGGCTGCTCTGCCTGCATGCCCTGATAAACAAGGGATTGCCTTCAAGCCATCACACTTTCCCACATGCTCTTACATCTTGGCAACCAAAAGACTGACCATATCAGCAGAAAGCATAAGGATGCCAGAGAAATGTCAAATCACTTAGATGAGTAGAGAAGCAGTGACTCTGATGTTACTGTTTTTCTCTTTTTCTAGTGACAAGTTTGGATGAGATTACAAAAAATGGTAATTAATAGTGCTCAGACTTGGTATTTAATGCTGCCCTTTGAGGGACAGGATAGTGGTAAACTTGTCTTCCACTTGACACTACACTTTCTCAATATCTTCATTGTTTTGCCTTAAATGTGTTTATGCTTGAAGGTGTTTAAGCAGTTTAACTCTGACATTCTGTTTAATAACTAAAAATGTCAAGTTTTAACTTAGAATTGTGTTCTGTGAATGTATGGCTGAGAACACGTGTAATTTATAAATGTCTGACAGTTTTTTCCCTGAGGATAAAATTAGAAGCATCTCCATAAAACAAAGGATTTTTCCTGTGTTTTCTGACTTCTCTCTAATGCTTGCAAATTTTCTGCCATTTTTATATCCCAAATACACATAGACTGTACACCTACTGTGTCTTTTGAGACTCCTGTGGTGTGGTTCCATAGCAGCTAATTCTGCTTTGCATTCTAAATTCTGATTTCAAATCAGAGTCTTAATTTATTCAGGTATTAGAAATGTATATTGAAACTTAGCACTTTATATAGAGAGGTGCTACTCTATTAGTGATTCTGTCATAAACTGGCTCTGAGAGATATCTTTGTTGCAGGTGTAAATGGAATTTAAAACCATGCATACGGATAAAGGCATCAATGAAAACAGTAAAGAAATGTTGTGGATGCTTTTTAATTACATGTCCATCCTTTGTTACATGCAAAAATAGCCCAGATGTTGCCCGCAAATAATAGAGAAACAAAGTTGTCAAAAACAATTATCCTTTGTAGTAGACCCTTTTCTTGGGGGATGGTGTGAGGGGTGTTAACATAGATGACATGTCCTGTAAGTGTCCTGTGATAAGAACCAATGAAAAAGAAATGTCAAGATGGGTGATGTAGGAAGGATTAACTGAAGTAATAAACAATGTAGCATGTTATGGATATATGGAATCATAGAATTTGGGTTGGAAGGGGCCTTGAAGATCATCCAGTTCCAACCGCCCTGCCATGGGCCGGGGACAACACCTGCTAGAACAGGTTGCTCAGAGCTCCGTCTCACCTGGCCTGGAACACAACTACCTACATATTAGTGAGAAAAAAACATCCTTTACTTACTGCTCACTGGCTGTTGGCCATACTGATCTCACGGTACATGTCCTCCCAGTGTCAGTCCATCTTAGTACTCCAGTACAGAAGGAAAGACCTGGTCCTTTTCACAGTCTGTCTATCAAGATATTAGGGAAAGGTCTTAATGTAATGTATGTGTGTGTTATATAGATCTCTCTATAAGGGATGCACCTACAGGAAAATGCATCTGATCTCCCTACCGTTGGCTGGGTTTTTAGAGAGTCAGGTCTCTTCTCTCCTGAGTCTTGTCCTACAAGTCTTTCTGCAGGTTACTCTACAAGTGGGAAGGAACATCTTGTAAGCAGAGTGTGTGCACTGTTTATTGTAGAATTATATTTAGTAGAATTACTGTAGAATTTATATTTAGTATTGCTTTCTATAAGCTATTCTTTTAATTGTTGAAGAAATAAACTAAGTGTAGTGTTCTTTGTTGTATATAAACAGAGGCTAAATTGCAATTTCCTTCATGTGTATATGGAAAGTTACATATATGCAAG
Source organism: Ploceus nigricollis (assembly GCA_013399945.1). NCBI lineage: Eukaryota > Metazoa > Chordata > Aves > Passeriformes > Ploceidae > Ploceus > Ploceus nigricollis. Next base: position 151,747 of record VXBC01011090.1, read on the forward strand.
AAATGTGACCTAAAACCACCATTTGGGAATTTGCAGAGTTGCTAAAAGATAATTCAGTTTTTAAATCCTAAACAAATTTTCCTGCCTTTCCTCTCCTTGCCTTCCCAAAATTACCAAGATAGCCATGGAAAATGAATCCATAAACTGTTACTGTTACAAGTTTTATGTATTTGTAAGTTGAGATCTATACACATATCTGATTTGCAGGCTTAAGTTATGCTAGCTAGCTTCTGTGAAAAAGGAATCTAGCCAAGCAGATGGTTTATAAATTTTTGTGATTGCATAATGGGTAAATTTGCCATAACCTTTAAGGCACTCCTGCAAATAATTAATTTTATTCTTTTTTACCTAAATGACATTGAAATACTAAGTAAAAGGATAGACAGTGCAGATCTTTATAAGGGCCCAAATCTGTAGATGCTGGATGGCTTTTCAACTACAATATAATAATAAAACCCCATGAATTTTACAGTGCCCTGGTTTTCTTCTGTGAAATGTTTAGTAGACTAAGAAATGAGAAAACAACTCTACTTGGAAATTATCTTTCTATTAAAGCATTTTGTTCTTAATGGAGAATTTACCATAGAGACTTCCCCTTCTTCTATGGCCTATGACTCTTTATGACAACTGTTGTTCCTAGTTTGAAAATATTAGGACTGTTAAAAAGACTGCTGCTTAGATAAATCAGAGTGTTGCAACATGTTAGTATCTTGAAGGACTCTGAACATCATATAGGTTGCTATAGGTTATTTTCTTTGGAATATTCCTCTTAATTTTTACTGCTTTATAGTGAAATGCTCTGTAAGATGGGTTTGATAAGGTTTGTTGCAAGGGTCACATTTGGTGGAGTGTTTTTCTGGTATCTTCTGATCTAAAAACAGGAATACTGCACTGTTGCATAACTGAATAGAGTAACATTTTATTAATCTGTTGTGATACACTTTAAGTATGCAGTTTATCCTAAGAAAGATAGAAGAAGTTAAAATGATAATTGCTAATGAATTTTGGGGAAAGAAACCCCCTATGCTGAGACTTGCCAAATGCTTGATGGTAGTATAGAGCCATGAGTTTGTATTGTCCTATGGACTTGACTGACCTGACTGAAAAGTTATGTAGTAAATTTGCAACATGAGTCTTAAAGCTGTCAAGGGGGAATTGCTGCATATTTGCTACCACTGGAATTTTCTAATGCAGATAATCCTTTGTTAGGGATTGTTTCTCACATGAGAAAGAGCAGAGCTTCGTGTAAGAGATTTTAGTGCTGTGTAATAAAGAATGTTACTTTCCTGTAATGCCAAGTCAATCTCAAAAATGAAGCATTATACTCATATTTTCTGTGTTAATTTATTTATTTTTCTTTGCTCTGTGTCTGTTGTCCCAGTGGAATTTCTGTGCTTTCTCTTGCATTGTTGACATTAAAACTGAAGAAAGAGAAATAATTTGGTATTTATATACCAAAGCGAGGAGCTGCTTTGGTATTCAGAACAGTGAAAGAACTATTTGCCATTGTCTCTTAAGGCCACACAGGTCATAAGGAGTTTTCATAAGAGCTCATTTTTAGCAAATTTATATGATGATTAAAAAGACTGCCTGGAATACTGCCAGAGTCCAGGCTGACAACTGAGACAAATGGATGCTGAATTTTGTTTGGGCATGGAGAAGATTTATCAGGAAAATGCTGAAGGGGCTACAGAGCCTGCTTCCTGTTCTTTTCTTTTCAGAGTGAACTCAACATCTTTTCATGAAAAAAGACAGAAAAAAAAAGAAACTAAAATCCCCTTCTCTTTTACCCTTTTTAACTGTTACCTTTCTTATCCAACTTTTCTTTTAGTGATCATGGGTGACAAAGTGTCTTTTAATTCATTGCAATACTCAGGATCATTTAACTGCATTTTCATTTGCTTATAATTTATCATCCAATCTCCCATGTAATCTAAAAGGAACTGCAGGAGTGCCATTAAAAATTTGAATGCTTTTTCCTCTTCCTTTAGGGGAAGAACAAATCAAGATCAAATGTAATCTATAAGATGCAAAAAGCAATCCTAAGCTACAACATTCTTTCTTCTCCTTCTTCATGTTAATTGCAATTTACTTGTATCTTAGTTAGTCCTGAAAGGAGAATTTAATTTAGAGGTAAGAACTTGGCACGTCCCTGAAATTTGTGTTCTAGAATGGGGTGTTTTGAGGCTAGATGTGGAATCCTGTGGTGCAGTTACTACTTCATGCAAGTATTTCAGCAGCTTATCTTGTAGAATCTTCCATGGTGCCTCTGTCCCTCCAGCAAAGAGTCTGCAAGATAAGCACCATCATCATGCTTGCACCAGCTCTCTCTGAAAAATTGTCTAATCAAAAGTAGATGCAAACATCTTTGTGTGTTCCAGTGCTTGATTCAAGGTAGTAGACGGAAGCTTGAAGTCCCATGTTTTGTGACCTGCTCCTTTTCGAAGCTGAAATGTTTAATCTCAAGTTGGTAGCCTACTTTCTCTGTTTCAGGTTTCTGTATATTTAAACATTTTTATAACCAACGTAGTTAAAATTAAAACCCCAAAAATATTTTGGAATAATTTTATTTCTGCTAGGTCAGGCATTCAAATATAGGCAATTGAAGTGTCTGTCTTGTCTGTTGAGTCTTAATATAGCTTCCTCTAGCATATGCGTTATGCTAATATGATCCACGATGAGGATATTTTATATTATGATACTATGAAAACTAGATGATCTTCCTGTACCAGATCCTTGCCTCAGACAGTTCTAAACAGTTTCTCAGCAGTTCTCTCTTGGCTCCTCATCCATTCTGTGGCCGTAGAGTATATTTAGTCTGTTCTAGCAGTGATCTGCTCTGATCTGATTCTCACCCCCTCTCCCCAGCATGTTCATGGACATTTTTCATTCTCCTACTAATGCATTGCATTTCACTGGAGTGCCAGTGTACCTTCCTGATACCACCGGAGAATTCCTTTCTGATAATAGATACATGCTTTTAAAAAAGCAACTTCCTTTTTAACTTAACAGTGAGTTTGTGTTTGTTGTTTTAGCTAACTCGTGTTGGTATGTTCTGAATGCTGGCAGCTGGAGAGAGGTAGAGCTGTGCCTTTACATGTAAACAGCTATGGAAATACCCAGTAATCTAATAGCATGGGAAGATTGTCAGAATTAAGTTTAAGGTGTACTCAGCTTATATCCAGACGTGTGTAGTCAGCTTCCAAGGGGGAGTTCAGCAAGGTCATAAGTTCTGTCTTTGCAGCTGGATAAGGTAACCTGTAGAGGTCTGTTCTAAATCATTTGGGATGCAAATTGTGTGTGCCACTGATGCAGAAACAAATCAGAGGTGGCAGGTTTTATTAGCTCAGGTGTGGCACTGTTGGATGTGAAGTGCCCTGACTCCCAGGCACACCCGGCATGAGCATGGCCATTTCAGTCGTGCCTGTACCCGGAGTCACTGCTCCTGGAAGTGCTCATAAAATGACTAAACATGGCACTTTGAGATATGGCTTAGTGGGCATGGTGGTGTTTGATTGAAGGTTGAACTCGATGATCTTGGGAGTCTTTGCCAACCCAAGGGGTTCTATGATTCTTAACCCAAGTGTGGGGTACCTCTGAACCTGTTCATGCTGTCCTACCTGCAGCTGGCTTTGGTCTGGCTTGGTTATTCACTCCCTTTCTTCTGAAATGTGATTCCATTGCTACTTTCTGTATGTTAGAGCACTTCTTAACTTCCACAGGGTGTTTTATGTCAGAAACATGTGCAAATAAAGCATGGTGTCTTCCTGACCTACTAGGCTCACTTTTAGGCTTTTCTTGGAAAGGAGGGCTCTAGGGCATAAAGTGTAGAAATACCGGCAGATCCATTATAGGTGGCACTGAGGAGCTGATACAATTTACTAAATCTTAAATTACTTTTGTGGAATTGCTCTTATTTTCTGCATGTAGTGATAATTCAGAGTATAGCACCAAATCACAGCTGACTTTGTGCATTTCTCGTTACTTGCACTAGAGCCAGTAAACCCATTTATAACTAAAAACTCAGTTCTGAGTCTGAGATGCATATAATTTATTTATTATTATGAAATACAATATCCATATTATCTTGAGCTTTTCTGCTAAATTAATTATTTTCTTAAATAAAGGAGAGCAGATGCTAAGAGCAGCTGAAGTACATGTGTATCACGGCTTACTTGAACCTTAGATTAGACCTCCTGTCTCTGAGGTGCCACTGATTTCATGCACAGGCCTGGAATGCTGATTGATTCTGGGAAGTATCTGAACTTTTACTTTCACATTGTGTGATTCAGCTGCTGTGTTTTCTACTTTGGTGTAGTTTTTCCTCTTCCCTACTTTTGGTGGCAGTGGGATCTCTATAGAGATCATTCATGTTTTTTTTCTAATTGCTTCTCTTTAGAGAGCCCCTTAAACCTTAATGAAATTTTGCATGATCTCACCCATTGGTGTATTGGTTGTATATCCTCTATAGCTGTCTTTTGTGAGCAGATTTCAGATCTGAGTCCTATCTTGCAGTCACATCCTGCTGCACACTGTCCAAAATCAATACAACAACAGAAAAAAAAAATGGTCCATCAAATTCCAGTTAGAGATAAGGTGAAATGATAGTGATTGTCTGGCTTTTCTATTCAGCTTTGGTTTTTTCTCTAGTCAAATAAGTTATCTTCTCGTTCAGTGAAGTGGTGGTCAGTGAAGCCACCTTCTGTCTACCCTACAGTTTCTCTTCACACAGACCCCTGTCTGCTTCTCTAGGTTTTCTCTCTCTTACTTTATCCTCTTAAGTTTCTAGCTTCCATTTTGATTTGTCTCTGTGTCTCTGCAACTTGTTGTGCTTCTGCCTGTGCCATCTTTGAGTGAAATGCCTGTTGGGCATTTCAATCAAAGAGCCAGACACCTCCCATGGATTCCTTCTCTCCAAGTGTCCAACTTTTCCCTCTCCTCACCAGCCCTCGTGCAGTACACGCACACATACATACAGACCCTGTTTCTTCTTCCTTGCCTTGCTCATAGCCCTGTAATGCACATGGGTCTCTTCCTCCCTCTTTGCTTCATGGATTCCAGATTATTAAGAAAAGTCAGATTCCCTTGGTAGGGTGAAGGTGAGGGTGAATTTTTAATCTTTTGCCTCAGAGCTACTGTTTAGTCAAACAGGACCAAAGCTCTGGTCTCCTTTTATAGTAGCATTTCAGACTAAAGTTGGATTTTTGTCTCTTCACATGTTTTAGGCTTTGATGTTACTATATTTTGTATCAATATTGTACAAAATCAAATCAGCAAGTAGGTTAAACTAGAAAATCCATTTTAAACTGAATAAAAACAACCAAACATAAAAAATTAGTGAAGTGTTCTGATAGCTGCAAAAACTTTTGTATCAACTTATTTCTCTTTATTCATTGTTGTTCACTTTTTTTTTTACTTTGCCTAGAACAGTTTTTGCTATAGTATCTATTGAAAGTGTTTGTGTTTAAAAAACATTAATTGTTTTTCTTTAGATTAAAAAAATCCTGTGTTCTTCAGGTACATTCTGTTTCACATCGACTATCGTGTCTCTGTAATCTGCAATACTTTTCAAGGCCTTTGATTATGGATTATTGAGCATAATCAGTTTACAGGAATTATTTATTGAAGAATGGAGGACCTCCTGAGGAGGTCTTCCTTTCAGGTAGCTTCTGAAGTAAGTTTAATCTCTGCACTCACAGTGGGTATCCTTACAGCCACAATACTAAAACATGAAGAGTCCAGGTAGTCTGGATAGTGTTGTTTTGGCAGCACAGAAGACAAGAGATGCTAGCTGTTGATATCTCACTATGATTTCTGGTTTCTTCTTGACTGGTGATGACAGACTCTGTTTTGGGCAGGCGCTTAGGTCACATGGGATATTGACTTCATGCTCTACCTTATTTGCTCCACCTGAAATCTAAAGCAGGACTGCTGAGCATTGTCAATATTTCCTTTATTTTGATAATCATTTGTCTGTGGTCTGTCATCCGGTTGAAAGGAAGTGAAATAGCACATATAAATATGTTGTAACATTCTTCTCATCTTCATTTTATCACAGTGCAGTTATTTTGTGCTCATGAGTCATCTCTGTTTTGGTCTCATCTCAGGTTGTCTGCTAAAAAGTCATCCACAGCACAGTTCTGGTACAAGCCACATTTTCTCTGTGTTTGCTTCTTTGCTGCTGCTGCTCCTGTCCTTGGCTCTCAATGAACACTATTAGTTTAATTTTTTTTTCCTCTTCATCTCTTGTTTTCACATACAGGTATTTCTACTCATACTTCATTACTGCCATTGTTAATACTAAATTGGCAGCACTTTGCATGGTTATAACAACTTTTATTTGCTTTGCTTAACAGGAAAAATAAAGTTTTAACTGGGTATCACAATAGTACTCTGTATGCAGCAAGAAAAGTCAACCTTGGGTTTATTTACAGTTTCTGTTGCTACATATATGCAATAAAAGAACAAAAAAAAAGTTGAAGTACTGCATTGCACATAAGTGATGCATTAGTTGAAATGTGAAGGCACAGTACTTTATTGGAAATGAGTGTTTTAACATTTTTAAATCCTTGTACTTTAAATAGTTTGTCAAATCACTTCTTACATACTTAAAAAACATATGTCCTAGAATTCCCTAGAGATGCATGTTTACTGATTTAAATTCATAGTTTTAAGTAACTCCATTTGGGCTTTTGTTTTTTGATCCCATGTATATGAGATTAAGATACTGGGCAATAAAGGGAGTTCTAAATTGCTTTAAGACTACTTTGGAATACTGACCATTTAAATTCTCAAATCTATAAATACTTACAGGTGCAGATAAAGGTAATTTCAATATTATTGCAAATTGGCCTGTAAAGCAGTTAGGAATACTGAATTCTAAAGCTCCCCTGGGTTAGGTGACCTTTAGGATGCGTGGCCACAAGCAAGATGCATCTGCATGATGAATGTGTGTATAAATATAAGAAGAATTAAGCAACCTCTTTAAACAAACATAGTTAAAAAGGCTGTTTAACAAAGGAAATTCCCCCACTTTATTAAAATTTATATGTGAGTAAGAATACATATAACTTCCTATCATTTGTAATAATTGGTATTGTATTAAGACATTTATTAATATTTGTATAATCATTTATAATATTATTAGGATACTAGATGGAGATACAGTATATAAACAACTTATGTCTGTATACTTATGTCTGTGGGAGATTTCCCATCATCATTTCAAAACATACTTTAATTGTGTTCAGAATGGTTGTCAGAATGATGCCAAGAGTGCCTAGAGCAGGTAGGTAGGTATCACTGTGGACACCAGCTTAGGAAAACACTGAAATATGTGGTCATAGTTGATTATAAATGCCAATCAAATCAGAGATTGCCATAACAAAATATTTTGTAAATCTATTTAACATTTTTCATTGTTGTTTCTTGCATTTTTGGTTTTTTGTCATAGATCACAGGGGTTTTATTTTCCTCTTCCAAAGCTTCCTTTTTTTGTGTGCAGAGGAGTGAACTGTTTTATTACCATGATATGCCACTTATTATACAACAAGAAGTTTATGCTGTAAAGCACAGCCAACACTAGGAATTGCTGATACATGATATTTTCACACTCTCAGAATTCCAGCATGTAATGAGAAATAGTTCCCATTCACAGCAAAATGCACGAAGGGCTGTGTTCAGAAACCCAGTTATAACAGGCTGCTCTCATGGAGCTTCTGCTTATGAACTGCATTTTGTCCTCTACTTAATAAAATAATTCTGTTATACTAGAAAGGGTCTTCAGTACTGTTATTACCTAGCAGAGATGGCTCTCCTGTAAACCCAAAACAGGTGAGCCATCTCTGCTAGGTGATAAAATATATATATATAATGGTCTAATTTTTTTGGTAATTCTTAGGGCTGTTAGAGCATATGTCATTTTCTAGTGGTGTTGTGGGCCATTAACTGGAATAGTAAGTAGCTGTGGAGAATACAATGGAAATTCCACATAAAAGAGAAAGCATTGCTTACTATTATGTAGTCTTCCTAGTGTCATTAGTCTGTTTATTTCATTTTTATTTTCCAGCTATTACGCTGGAAATGATGCTCTGACACTATGTGCTGCAAATAGTGAATTAGGGCTTTTCATATTTGAACTTATTTTTAAAAGTACATAAAGATGTTACCTAACCACTGCTCTGTACTAAAGAGTTTGTAGGGAAATACTCTTAATTCAGCCTTGGAGATATTCATGTGGATGCTTTGCTGTGAAGATGAATAGTTGGAACATTGACCATAGTAAAAGTCAGAATTTACTGAGGAGTAGCTCTGTAACTTAAAGGGCAGACACTTAAGCCTATGTTAGTATCACAATGATGAGGATAATCAGATTTAGCCTAAACATTACATATATTGTACAGAGTGAGATGGGTGTTACTTGGCTCTTTTATTTTGTCTTCTAACACTGGTTTTAAATTAATATTAAACAGAATATTTAGAAGATTTTTTGCCATTTCTATGCAAGGACAGATAAAGGAAAAGAGAATATGAAAACCCTGAGACAGATTAAAGTAATGTAATTAAAATTTGGTGATAGGCATCTAGTGCACTGTGTGCACCTTGACGTATGGTGCTGTTTTTGCTGGAAACTCTAGAATTTCATACAGTGCATGCCACACTCTGAAAATCAGCAAGTCTAAATCACTTCCTGATGGTAGTGAATTGCACTGGCAAGTAATGGGCTTGTGCTTTGTGAGTTTGACATATTCTGATGTTAGGAACTGAGCAGCTTTTAATATCATTCAGAAACAAGTTGTTAAAAATTGGGATATTAGTGTGATTGCCTGAGCATATTGGAAACAAATTTATAACATGTATTATTTTTAAAATTTTAATGGATATGGTTGGGTTTTCCTTTGTTTAAAGTTTGTTTTAAGTTTCCTTGTTGTCTTTAATACCTTGTTACTTGAGAACAGATAGTTTCACTGTTGATTGTGGAGAGCATTAACTTATTTATACGAAGAATTCATTTGAATTGTGAGAATTATAGTTTACACTGATGTTGTTATAGCAAGTTTTTTTAAATAGAGAATTTTTCTAAGACTTTGGGGAGATTTGTTTCTGCCAGTTTTTTTGCGTGTTTGTGTTTTTTCCTTTTTTGTTCGTTTGGTCTTTTATCTGTGTTGTTTTCCCAGAATATCAAACTGAGCTTATCTGTCTTTTCAGTACTTCCTACAGGAAGTTGCTAGCAATTCTTAATCTTCAATACTGAAACATTGGTTGATTCACAGTAGAGGTTTTTTTTAAGATCTTAAATGTCTTTTAAGGTCTTAAATGCATTTTTATAAGCTGCCTTGATTTACTGCTCTTATTCAAGTAATGCCACAGTTTTAGTGGCATTACTTGAATAAGTAAAGAAGGGAAGACTTCACATTCATCAGGGCTTGTCATCATACTTCCTCATTCAAAGATGATTCCTGCATAGAGAGCAGTGAGGTCTCAGCACATAAATAACAAAATTTTTGTCAGCTTGTTGTGTATGTTGGAGGGGTGAGTTGCTTAAAAGTTTTTTTTAAGCTGTCTGCTGTAACTAGAATAATTCTGTTTACATGTGCAAGAAATGACACATTATTTATTGGAGTGTTTATCTTACTTTCCACTGGCAATACCTACTTTTCACCAGTTACCAGACTATGTCAGTAACCTCTCAGATGAAAGAAAAGGTATTATTACCCAGTCCAGTTTGCAGTAGTCATCTGTCCTTTTTCATTGGACTTTAAAATTCAGCATAGGGTGTTTCAGATTAGCTTTAGATTCAAGGCAATCCAGTCACCTCTTGCTCTCCCATCTCTGTGTTACCCAGTCTGGGAGTAAAGGGCAGCTCCAACGTAATGTCTGAAGGCATTACAGTTACACTTCGTAACATCTGACTTTTTTCTTTAATACTGTCTTACTTTATTTCTTATGCTATGAAATATAAATATAGATAGCCTCTTAAAGAAATCATATATGAAACTTTTAATATAATACCATAATTTCCTATTCCTAAGAAAAGGCAATATATAAAATTGTGTAACAGCTTGCAAGAATGAATCCTAATAGTCAGTTCAGTCCTAAATGAACAGAAACAAATACTGGAGCAATGATTGGCTACTCACTATCAAATAATTGTGTGATATGAAAAGGTTTGCTGTGATTTTTTTTTTCTTTGCCTGGAATAATAAAATATATTTTAGAAAAGTCTTTTAATACATTTATATCAGTTAGAACATGGCTTTGTAGTGTTTGTATAATATTCTTCCAGCTTACCTTAGTCCTAAATCAGTTTTTCAGAATATTTTTTTGCTAACACAGTTTTCATTTTGGAATTCTCTGCCCTGACCCTTCCCACTTCTCAGATGAGAGGACAGTGGCTTTTCTCCTCTGAAGGCAGAGTAATCACTGTTCACCTTCCACTGCCCTGGTCAAATGACCAGTTAACATTGCCCAAGAAGAAAACACTTTGTTACTCCTCCAACACATCAGTGTAGAATTAGAGAAGCATCACTGCAAATGATCAGTTAAAAATTAATTACTTTTATGTAGCTAATGGGACCTAACCTCTTTATTCACAATCAGTAATTCTGTGATTAGAGAAGAATATGTATCGCAGATTATCAGTTGTTTTTGTCAACAGTTTGTGAGTCTGTATTTAATGTACACTGGTGAAGACTAGGTGTATCAAAAACATGCTGTGCAATTTTCACTTTCAAGCACCTAATGTTTAAGGGAAACTGTATTTTTTTAAGATGAGTTCTTTCCTTGTTCCTGGACTAGCCTCAAACTGTTGGGATGAGGATAACAGCTAATAACCTGCATTTTGTTTACTCTTGCACCCCTACTGAGAGGTAAATGTGAATATCCTATCAGTCTGTCTCACTGTCCATCTGTCTGATTTTCTAGGAGGTGATTTCCTGTCATTCCTAAGGAAAAAGAAGGATGAGCTGAAAACCAAACAGTTGGTGAAATTTTCATTAGGTGCTGCCTCTGGTATGGCATATCTTGAATCTAAAAATTGTATACATAGGTAAGGAAGAATTTTTTTCCTCACTATTGTATCTTCGCTCAGTAGAAATGCAAGATGTTTAAAGGTGTATGGTCTTTACTATCACAGAAGTGAACCCTACGCTTTCAAAAAAAAAAAAAATTTTCTGATGAGTTGGTCATTATTACTTGTCTAATTAAAAATACTCATTTGGGTAACAAAGAAGTGCTACATTATGTGATGTCTATAGTTTGGTGCTATTATTAGAAGTTAAAAAATATTTTTCACCATAATGATATGCATTCTAAGGAGCCTGATTCATACAGTGAGAATGAATCATAGCAAGAAGCAGTCTGTGAGGCTTATGTCATGTCTGAAATTTACAAATACTTGCTGGGCCAACAGAGGAGGTAAGGTATTAAATTAATACCTTAAGTATGAAGAGCTAAAGTTCTGTATATTAAAATATTAATAGCCTGAACTGCTCTCTCTGAAAGATGGAAGATTATGGAGCATTATGCTGTTGGAGTTTCTTATTTCTGTTTATACCATTCCTTTTTCTTGTTTCTTCTCCAGTTTGACTCTGCCATTGCTGTTTATACTCCATTTATATCAAAGGGGATGGAATCAGTTTCCACCTGTTTTTTCTCTCAGAATAGCACAATATATACCCTGCTTAATGCTGTGGCTGAAATATGAGATGTAAACATGATGATGATGTATTTCACAGAAAAATTGTGGAGAACAAGTTTTCATTTCTGATGTTGATATCTTATACTTTATGGAACATCTGTAGGTGACCTGTGTGATACCTCATTTACATAATCAGTTCATTTGGGATTTAACACCTTTCTGGTGAATGCTCTTATCAGAGATCTGAGTGGTATTTCTTAAGATTTTCATGAGCAGTGAATGGGTCACTTGCAGTCCTGCACATCAAGTTAATCAACACAATTCTGCAAGATCATGATCTATAAGAAACACTGAGAGAGAAAAACTCATTATGTAAAACTTTGTAATATTCCCTTAGGGAAATCCAGGAAAGGAATTGTAATCATTCTGTCATGACAGAATGTGTTTCAGCCTGGCTCTGTTTGTCAAGGATATAATAGCATAAAAATCAGAGGAAGTAACAGCATTAGTGATTTACACTAGCCTCATAAATGCCCTAGTGCTTAATAATTCCTGTAACACTCAGATCAGTGTTTAATCTGAAGTGCCTGTTTAGGCTCTTATGTTCTTAGTTAATTAAAGCAAAGATAAAAATAGTAGCTGGATAACTGAAGTTCGTTATTGCAATTACTGAAAAAAATTGCAATATTTATTCATTAAATGGTAGTGTGCTGCCTAAAATATAAATCACTTTATAATTTTTTTTTTTAACACTGAAAAAAGGGTATTCCTGCACAGATGTGTGAAGTAGAACTGTTCTAGTAGCTGTAGATGACAATGTGGCTTCACTGTATCTGTAGAAATGTGCTCTGCTGGTTGGTGAATAGGAACTGCTATTCCTAAAATCTGTTTACAAAGCTAGTAGTGATCTAGAGAATGTGTTTCAGAGAGAAGATATATGGAGTATTGTCTTACCATGTGAAGATTCATTTTGTCATAGTTTTCAGTTGGAAATCTGAAACTGGTCAAATCTAAATTTGTTTACTTTTTAACTTCTAAAATATTAATGAAATGTGTTGATTATCACAGGTTGCCACAGAAGGTTATCATAGAGAGCTAGCACTTTCCTTAAAGGAAAAATCAGAATATTTAGGAAACCTATTCTGAATAAAAATAGTTTTAGTGTAACCAAACAAGCAAACCATGTGTTCAGGAGAACCTCTTACTTTTATGAAACACAGAGGTTTATAAATCAAAATATGCATTGCCAGGATTAGTTTACCAGTCTTACTTTATTCGATGTACAACATTCTTTTTTGTTTCATGTGGTTAGCCATAGCATGTGCTTACTTTATGTATGAGTTAATTCTTCTAAATTTAATAGGTAAACGTAATGAAAATTTCAGAATCAGGCAAACAACCAACCAAGTTTAGTGATTTTTGCAGTAACAGTAAAGGAACTTGTGTTGGTTGGTTTTATTTTAGTTACTAACACAGGTTAATTACAAATGCTTACTCTGGGAAAGTAGCTCATAAAGTTTTAAAATGTGTTTGACCAATGGCTAAACTGCAGTTTGGTAGGCTTAGCATACACAGAATTTTGCTAGGTCTGTTCCCTGTTTGAGCACTGATCCAGGATTTGTGGACAGCCTGGGGAGTGGCTGGAGGTGCATCAGTCTAGAGCCCCTGTCTGCCACAGGAGCTGAGAAAAGCAGGGAAAAATCAAGCTGTGTTGTGCTCCACGAGCAAGTTCTTGGGTGTTCTAACTCAGAAGCCCTCTGGAATTTCCCAAGCACTGGAAGTGCAACCATGTGGCTGCATGGTCTGTACAAGGAATCTGGGAGCCTTTGCTGCCTCCTTTTTAGGTCAGGTAGGACAGGTTAGTCATGTGTAAGTTTAATGTTGACAGGAGGTAAATGGGAATGGAACAATTTAATTCATAGCAGGAAGAAGCTTTAGCACTCTGTAAAAAGAGTGGTGGTTTTCTGAAAGAACATTAAACTTGTTCTTTTTTTGTCAGAAAGTTCATCTACTGGAAGTGGTTCTCAGGTAAAAAAGAGGTGAGAAAATTAACTAGAGGCAATGGACTGAGCAGTGGTTAAAAAAACCTTAGTCTTTTCATTTGTTGAAAGGTCTGTAGGCCTTGATTACTATTGCTTAAAGATCAGTAATGTATAGTTAGAAATAGTTTCTATTATATAGATTGCAGTAAAATGAAAGTGGTTTGCTGCATGCTGTTGTCTTTCTATAGTATTCAATTTAAGTCCTTTGATTTAAGGATTTTTTCAGAATCCAACATATATATTTTTATTAGTTTAGGTGACTAATTTAGTACCATGCATATTTGGCTACCTGCTGAGGGAAATTAGGGCTACTCATCAGCTTATTTGCATTATTTTTAGTGCTGCTCTTTAGTGGTAACTGCAGTAGTTAAACTTAGCCTTTATATTTTAAAATTCTACCCAAATTTGTATTGGATTTCAGAAATTATTGTCTGAATTACACTTTAACTTACCCTTTCAGTAGCTGGGACAGTGCCACAATAATGTGCTGTTGGTTTTCTGGTTTTTTATGTGTTAGCGATTTCAGTAGGTGAAAATGGCATGTAAGTGATTATTGAATGATTATTTGATCTACATTTGCATTTCCTCTAGCATCCAGATATCACTTGTTCTTTGCTTGCTCTCTTTAAAGAACAGAAATGACTTCACTTTCAGGGGGGAAAAAAGCTGCATGAAAAAATGTTATTAAAAAAATAAAAAGAGTGGTTGAACATGCACAGAAGAATGTAGTCATTTCATCTCCATTTAATTAACATGAAATTGAAGAATTGTTTCTTGCTTTCATTTTTACCATATGCTATTGTTTAGATTGTTCCATTTTTCTGTTAATTAGAAAAAGAAGATAAGAATGGAGATGTGATAATTCGAGTTGGCTTAATAAGCGTTTGGGAGTGGCCTTCTTTTCCAGTACTTGATTTGCATGTGGTGAATTCATTTGTCCATAACTTATGTTTAGTTTTCAAAGCAGTCTTAGGGGCTATAGGAGGGAAGCTGCAATTTCTATTGGACTTTATTGGATGTGCGGGGATGTCTTCTACAGGATCAGGTTGACTTATTTGCAAAAGATGCACTATGAGTGTGAGGAAACAGGGACCAAGGTCCCTGCATTCAATGTCAAATTTTCCTTTCAGTCAATGAATTTATCTTGTGGAAGTCTTCTGTATTCTGAATTAAAGATGTGTTGGCTGGCAAGAAGATCATGTTCTCTGGTCTAATTCTTCCATTTTTAGTCATATTAGTACTGCTACTGTTTGCCTTGGTTTTGTAGCTGTGAAAAAACCTGCGTTGTGTTAAATCTGGTTTACTTTCATGTTAAAAAAACCTGACTTCGTGAATATTAATTCAGGATTTCTACAGTTTTCATTAGATATGTATAATTTAATTTAATTACATATAAATTGCTAGGAACATACTTGCTTCTCTGCTACTAATCTAGTTTAGCTGATCTGCTCTGCTATGAGAGCTTTTTTTCCTCTCAAGTCTGGTAACTGCTAATGTATAGAATTTTGGAAAAAAAGTGTCAGAACCCTTTCATAACCGTGAACTTAAAAACTATAATAAATAGTTAAGTAGGTCTTTCATTTCCTATGAATCTTCTGTTTCTACATGGAACAACAGTTCAGCTACCATGAAAAGGATGAAAAGTGATCCTTTTCAGTTTAGCAAAGGTGCTGCTCAGTTGTGTGTGTTTCAGGAGGGATTGGAGCCTCCTGGGAGCAGGAGAGTGACAGTTTAGCTCCAAAATGGAGCAGGTGTCCTTCCTAAGGAGGAGGAACAAACTGTCTGCTTGATTTCTCTACCTAAATGCCATGGAAGACAGTAGCTAAACACTTCTCTGTGCGTGCCCTTGGGAGGCTCCACACAACCCTGTGCTCCCTGGAATGACAGCTTCAGTTCTGTTCTCCAGCAGCTTGGGCACTTGCTTCTCTGAATATTGCGTTTCCTCCTGGCCAGTTGCAGTGCCTGAGGCCTTTATTGCAGTTTCTGTAATTTTCTCTGCTAGTGTATGACTTACAAAGAAAGCAACATTTTGGTGGTAAGCCACCTCAACTCTCTGAAGTTTATTGCAAGGATTAATTTGCCATTATTAATTATCTTTTTATGATTCCTTCAGAATTACATGTATGTGAGAGCAATGATGTGAGATTCCATTTCTATAGCTTTCTTTCATAGAAAATTTACGACTGAATGAAAAAATACGTACTACTGTGTTGATAATATCTGTTGATCATGCTTCAATGAATAAGTCTTTGAGAGAATTATTGTCAGTGCTACAGTTGAAACACCTCATAAATGTAGTGAATAATCATAGTTTTGATCCTTTTTTATAAAAATATGTCTCTGCTTTATATAAAATGATGTTTCAAAGCATTTTTTCCCAAGTAAATGCTAGAAATATTTCTGTTCTGTTTAAAGATAAAAACAAATGGAAACTTTGATGAAGAACTGTTTCTTTCTGCAGGCCACTTTATGTAAGATATATTGTTAGTTTTTAAAAAATCCACTAAAATTTACTCTGCCATGTCTATAAAGTAATTTTTAATCAAACTTTGAATTTGATTGGCACATTACCATGTGTTGAGCTTTTATCTCTTAATATGGGCCTGCCTTATGCAACCTTCTCTGTTGCCTTTTAACTGGTAAGGGTTTTTCACCAAAATGAGTATTTCCACTGACTTTATTAGATTATAAAGATACTGTGCAATTAAAGCATTGCCAGTTTTATACACATTATTGTTTTTTATTTGTTCTGTTGGTCATAAGTGTACTAATGAAAGAACCATTTGCAAGATTACAAAAGCCCTCCTTCTCATAGTTCTGTTGTGGGCAAGTAAGGATCTGTCTG
>VXBC01011090.1:168288-188233 GCA_013399945.1 Ploceus nigricollis
TATAGGAGGGAAGCTGCAATTTCTATTGGACTTTATTGGATGTGCGGGGATGTCTTCTACAGGATCAGGTTGACTTATTTGCAAAAGATGCACTATGAGTGTGAGGAAACAGGGACCAAGGTCCCTGCATTCAATGTCAAATTTTCCTTTCAGTCAATGAATTTATCTTGTGGAAGTCTTCTGTATTCTGAATTAAAGATGTGTTGGCTGGCAAGAAGATCATGTTCTCTGGTCTAATTCTTCCATTTTTAGTCATATTAGTACTGCTACTGTTTGCCTTGGTTTTGTAGCTGTGAAAAAACCTGCGTTGTGTTAAATCTGGTTTACTTTCATGTTAAAAAAACCTGACTTCGTGAATATTAATTCAGGATTTCTACAGTTTTCATTAGATATGTATAATTTAATTTAATTACATATAAATTGCTAGGAACATACTTGCTTCTCTGCTACTAATCTAGTTTAGCTGATCTGCTCTGCTATGAGAGCTTTTTTTCCTCTCAAGTCTGGTAACTGCTAATGTATAGAATTTTGGAAAAAAAGTGTCAGAACCCTTTCATAACCGTGAACTTAAAAACTATAATAAATAGTTAAGTAGGTCTTTCATTTCCTATGAATCTTCTGTTTCTACATGGAACAACAGTTCAGCTACCATGAAAAGGATGAAAAGTGATCCTTTTCAGTTTAGCAAAGGTGCTGCTCAGTTGTGTGTGTTTCAGGAGGGATTGGAGCCTCCTGGGAGCAGGAGAGTGACAGTTTAGCTCCAAAATGGAGCAGGTGTCCTTCCTAAGGAGGAGGAACAAACTGTCTGCTTGATTTCTCTACCTAAATGCCATGGAAGACAGTAGCTAAACACTTCTCTGTGCGTGCCCTTGGGAGGCTCCACACAACCCTGTGCTCCCTGGAATGACAGCTTCAGTTCTGTTCTCCAGCAGCTTGGGCACTTGCTTCTCTGAATATTGCGTTTCCTCCTGGCCAGTTGCAGTGCCTGAGGCCTTTATTGCAGTTTCTGTAATTTTCTCTGCTAGTGTATGACTTACAAAGAAAGCAACATTTTGGTGGTAAGCCACCTCAACTCTCTGAAGTTTATTGCAAGGATTAATTTGCCATTATTAATTATCTTTTTATGATTCCTTCAGAATTACATGTATGTGAGAGCAATGATGTGAGATTCCATTTCTATAGCTTTCTTTCATAGAAAATTTACGACTGAATGAAAAAATACGTACTACTGTGTTGATAATATCTGTTGATCATGCTTCAATGAATAAGTCTTTGAGAGAATTATTGTCAGTGCTACAGTTGAAACACCTCATAAATGTAGTGAATAATCATAGTTTTGATCCTTTTTTATAAAAATATGTCTCTGCTTTATATAAAATGATGTTTCAAAGCATTTTTTCCCAAGTAAATGCTAGAAATATTTCTGTTCTGTTTAAAGATAAAAACAAATGGAAACTTTGATGAAGAACTGTTTCTTTCTGCAGGCCACTTTATGTAAGATATATTGTTAGTTTTTAAAAAATCCACTAAAATTTACTCTGCCATGTCTATAAAGTAATTTTTAATCAAACTTTGAATTTGATTGGCACATTACCATGTGTTGAGCNCAAAAAACCTGAATTCAGAGAGCTGCTCTTGGGACTCCCAGCTGTTTCTAAACAAATAAAGGAAGCAATGTTTCCAGAACAGTGGTGCTGCTCACCTCTCAGCACATTGGTGCCAGCACTCCATGGGTGCTGTTGGGGCACTTGGTCTGCCATGATCCTTCTTTCATCAGTGGCTATTAAAACTGCATTTCAGACCACAATATTGATAAAGACAAATGTGTCACTGATTTCAAATGC
Source organism: Ploceus nigricollis (assembly GCA_013399945.1). NCBI lineage: Eukaryota > Metazoa > Chordata > Aves > Passeriformes > Ploceidae > Ploceus > Ploceus nigricollis. The sequence continues at coordinate 170,133 of VXBC01011090.1, forward strand.
GCCAGGAAATTATTTGTCTAAGTTTTCACTCAAAATGGGGTGTTTCCAACCCTAAAATAACTAATATGGGGCATTCCAACTGCTGTCATCCAGGAGGGGCAGCTGAACACTGCTAGATTTCACTAAGCTTGCCATTTAGGAATAGATTATAGAGTATTATATACCAGGTTTCAGCTTTTAAGAATAGATTATTAAGATATTCCTGCCTCTTTTTTTTTCCTGCTGTCACATTGGTAAGTGTGGTTTGCTCCTAGAGAAGTACATTTACAATTAAATTTGGATCAGTTCTGAATTAGTACTTCTGGTTGTCTGAGATCTTATTCGAGCAGTGTGATTATTTTTTCTTTAGTGAGCTTGTATGAATCTAATCTGAAAGCATTAAGGGAAAAAAAAACCCCAGGAAATATGAGTATCTAAGCCCATGAATATTGTATACTTTAAACTCATTATAATAAATTAGAATGAGTATTTAATTCGAAGTATATTGTAATGGAAGTGCCTGTGAACTATGGTGAAGAGTTGTTTCTGAATAAAAATTGAACTTTCTTCTAATCTAATATCTGTTTCCCTAAGCTATTGAATTTTGACATGGCTGGTAACAAAAGAATTTAAAAGGAAGAGAAATACAGTTTTTTCCTTGTGGATGCTGTGCAATTATTGTACTGGTTGATATGGCTTCCTCTTGTGTGCCTTATTTGAAATTCACCCCAGGCTATATTAAAAGCAAACATTGAGCTTTGCCATAGCTGCACAAGGCTTGTAATTAGAGTAACAGATGTGTGGGTTTGGATGGCCAGAGTGTGATATAAGAAAGGTCTGCATAAGTTTTTGTTTACTGTAAATCCCCACGTCATTCTGTCTCCATAAAACCATGCTATCTTTCATATATTCCTGATGTATGCTCAAGGTAGTCCTGTTCCCAGAGGAGTTAATGGTCACATTGTGTAGGAAGTACATATTTGAATTGTGGCTTTTTCATGTTACTGTGTTAAATAAACATGCAGTAGACTGCACAAAGTATTACATTAACTTAATGATTGTTACATTAATGATAGAACTGGAAGCTCTGATGCTTTTTTTTCCTCTTTAGGAATAACATGATAGTTTATTCAGCTGCTATTAGGACAGGTTTTATTTGCCATGGGGATTTGCCAGTACTATTTATCTCTACCACTTACGACTCTTCTTTTAAAATATTAAAATATAAGGCATCTATTCATACTAGTGGAAAACAAAGTTCTTGTTCAATTGTGGTCATTCTGAGGCTAATATTAATAATTAATGTTCCCAGAGGCCAGTTTAGTATAGGATATTAGTTTATGCTGTTCCTTAACTTCAAATGGCAAATTGATATTTCTTCATATTAAATAAATAAAGGGAAATTACCTTTTTCTTTCTATGTTTGTATTTTCTTTTGAAAAGGCAGTTACAATGTTTCGTCTTTATTTTTGTCTAATTGACATTTCCTTTAGCTTCCGTTTTATGTCTAAAGATAAAACAGCTGTATATCAACTGAATGGCATCAGGGATAATCCAGTATGATCAGTTAAACATAATTCTTTATATTAATGTTTTGAAGTGTATGTTAAAATATTCAATAAGGTAGATATTTTCATTTTATTGTGGTTTCCCTAGTGGTCCCTATTCAGTATGTGCTTAAGTATCATCTTTTGTGTGTTCTCCATAAAATGGGGAAAATATCCAGTTGTTTCAGACCTCTGAGCTTTCAGTATTTCAGCTTTTCTAGGATGGTGGTTTAAAATGTCACGTAGAGTTAAGCTAAAGATAGTAATAGTTAAATTGGTTGGCATGTTATTGCAGAATTATTTTGTAGACCTAGGTACTTAAAAAATATAGTGTCAATATTGCCAGTAAGCTGTATTAATACAGATATATGTGGTGATAGAATTCACTGATAACTGCTAATACAAGGGAAGCTGAAAATCCATTACTTTTCAAAATAGCTAGAAATTTATAATGAACTTCTATTTTTTCTTTCTGTTTTGTACATTTCACTTGTCAGTTAGTAATTAGAAGTTGGATGTTTACCATTAGAAGGCAGATTCTTCATTCTGGTCAGCTGACTCTTGCATTTTTAAGGAACATTGAGTGTTTATGTATAACTTATTTGAGACCTGAGGTCTTAGTCTCCCAAAGAAGAGCATGAAAAATCCTTGCTGAGGGACATATGTTGTGTACAAATATAAAGGGACAGAAGTGTGCCATTTTAAGGATAATATTTTGTAAGAAAATGACCCTAAACCCTAAACTTTTTGAAGTTCCTTTACCTTCTGTTAGTCCAGGGCTTTTCCTTCTGAGATTTCACACCATTCCTTTACATTGTCCCTGCCCTTCTAGATTTTACTGCACAACTGGGTAAGATTGTGAGTGAGGGAAAAAATATGCAAAAGGAAAATCTGTTAAGAAGGAAATATTTTTGTTCTTCTTATTGCATAGGTAAGGTACATATTGCACAGGCAAGCTGATGTTTCTGCTCTTACATGTTTAAGTGAATAGCAATGAATCTGTTCCCTGAAATCTCAGATAATGTTCTGGTCTTTCTGCCATGCTGAATTCCTGTTTGGGTTCCAGGAGTCATCAGAGAATTCAAAAAAACTAACACAAAGTTCAAAATATTGCCAGATACTGTAACAAAATGTTGTATGTGATGAATATAGCTACATGATCTCTTCTTTTAGAAGTGCATCTATTTTATTCTAAGGGGGGCAGTTGTTCTGTGTAAAATCAAAATGAAGTTATTAGAATTTAGTAACTATATGATAGTTAGTATTTTATAGACAATGAGGACAAACATTAAGTATTAAAAGCTAATTCTAAAAAGGCTTATATCTATAAATTCTTAGGTTGTAAACAATCTGAAGGAAATGTCAGAGGAGGAGATTTAGATTTTTTTTCTTGTCACAGAAGTTGCATAGTATGAAAAATATTTATTTCTTGCCATTGGAGTTGAATTAGTCTATTTCTCATGAGATATCCCTGATACAGAAAGCTCATTCCTAAAAAATTAGTAACCTTTGCTAGGAATAAAAGAAATAAGGCTGAAAGAAATTAAAGCAAATTTTCTTAGACTCTCTCATTCTGTTTAACAAACAGTAACATTTTAAGTGTAACATTATTGTACTGTATTTGTTTTTGTTTACTGCAATATTACTTTCTTCTTGATAAATATTAGGCATCTACAAGTATTATTCAGTAAAATAATTTGAATAACATTTTTAGTATAATAAATCTACTCACTGCATGAAAGCAACAGGCTCTCTCTAATTAAAAAGCAAAGAGGAAAAAAATGAAAGTTACAGGCTATTGAAACTAAGATAAAAATAACATGCTGTTAGTGTTTGTGGAAGCTGTAGTGCTGACCATAAAATCACGTAGCTCTTCTGGATAGCGTAAATAATATTTTTTCTACTCTCATAATCCTGGTACAGTGGAGAGCAGTGGGTGAAATGTAATTACTTTCTAGGAAAGATGGGCTGCAGTATACCATTTGTGCAGTGGGCAAAGGAGGTGTTAGTAGATGATGAACAACAAATTAGATGATAAGACAAAAGCAGAAGAATAATGGAGGAGAAGAAGCGGGGAGAAGGCAGTCAACTACAGCAGTTGCTTCAGAAGTGAGGTTTAGGGTAGCTCTTTGAGCACAAGTCATGGACCACAAGGTGTGTCAGGGACTGTACAGGGAAGCTAAAACATGCTTTCATGTACTGATTTATTTTTTTGGGGGGTGTAGAACTTTTCCTGGTTTCTTTCTTACAGCAGAAAATTCTAATCAGTGTTTTTGAAAAGGAAAAAGATGTATATCTAAGATACAATGCACTAAAATGTTATGTATTGCTTCAATATTTTATTGGCTTCCTGATACTAATTCTTGACATTCCAAAGAGGAATGTCTCACAATTATCTCAGCCTGGAAACAACTTTCTTTTAATAAGAAATTCTTAGGCTGTATGTGGTAACAAATAATTAATTCCCAAATTGTTTTCCAGAAGAAAAAGTTATTTCCCTTTTCTGCATTTTATACACATACATACACACAAATATGTATATATATGCTTATATATATATATTTTCCAGATAGTACTAATGATGATGTGCCTTACTGTGGTTTTTACCACTGCCTCAGGAGGTTTTTCAGAAGTGCCTCCAACCTTTACAGTGCTGTAGTTTTATCACTGATGTATCATATTCAGCATTGTTATCTGGCTGTGTATGTAGAGAAAAACAGATGAAAGAAAGACGTGTGATGGGTTTTAGTGTGTGTTCATTAAATAACTTGGTTTTAAATTTTATGGAACAGGAAAACTTCATGGCATATAGGTCTATATATCAAATAATAAAGAGAGGGCTGTTTTCTAGCTCTTTTTGTAAAATCAGTTCATTTTTTCTCTTAGCATAAAGCTAAGAGAAACTTATGCCCGTTAAGCTAGGTTCAAAGGTGAATTCAGTTCCAGTAGGTACTGCTCACAAAAAATGTTGTGATCATATTTAAACTGTCTGAAAGGAATCACACTTGCTGAGGATGAGTAAAATAAAACACACAGAAAGCTAAGTGCATGTTTTGTTCTCTTTATGTCATTGCTCTGTTCTTAGCCTCTTTCCTCGTTCAGGATAGTAGTCCATGGATACGTTTTTATGAAACAATTTTTTATCACTGTGAGTTTTGACTCAAGTAAGGAGTAACTCTTTGTCAAAGGCTATTTCAAAATCCATATGTGAGGCAGTAAACAGCAAGGGAGGCTGTACTGGGATTAACTGGTTTGGAAGATAGATGGAGATCATCAAGGTACGTGGAGCTGTGAGGGTTTTTCAGTCAATGCTACAGTATTTAAATGCTCACAGATTTCAGCTGAGTCATTCAAGCTAGACATAAAAAGCTCCTGGCAATGCTGGATGTCAGATAATTCATCAAGTGTCCTGGCTTCTGGGAAATAAAAATAGGTGAGCGGAATAAGGGCCAAGCCCCACTTTAAAAGAAACCCAAACTTATATGTAGGAGTTAGGGTGCTGTAAGCAAAAATACCTGGTTTGAAAGGTTTCTGCTTTGAAATAATTTTGATTTTGGAGATCAGTAAGATAATTAGCCGACATATGCTCAAAAGGAAGGGTTTGAGCTTTACTGCTCTGAATATTGCATCTTACTAGTTAGTTGGTTATAAACATCTCCAGGCCTGTCCACTAAGAAATTAATTGACTGTCCTTTCTGCTTGGTATCTTAGACCTCTCTCACTTCTTACCTGCTTCCAGGAAGCCACCCTTCCTACCCATTCTGCAGACCATGCTCTCTTGTATGAGATTATCTGGACTAGTTTCTTACTCTTCTTGCAGGGTCATACATGGATTCATGAAATCCCACTCCCTCCTCATGAAAATTCTGAGTATCCCAAATGAAGAGCAAAATTGAGATGACAGGATCTTACATGCTGCTATGGTCTTTTTTTGGTAGAACTCAAGTATAAAATATTGTGGTTACAAATATATTTATCTATCCTGGTTGGTTTTTAATACATATTTATTTCAAAGGAATTACTAAACTTCTGTATACGTTATTAATCTTCTATAACACAGCTGTGCTTATGTTGTAAATTGAAACCAGTTGTTTTTAGTTTTGTAACTCAATAAGCATCTCTCTAACCACAGGAGAGCATTATCCCCTTTAGAGAGAGTCAGGTAGACAGAACTCTTAGAACTAAGACTGTAAAAGTTATGGAAGATTTTTCTATGTCAAACATAGAAAATATATAAAGATATATATTTTCCTTAAGCAGGCAGTTTCTGCTTCTTTTAACTATCAAGGAGCTATTAAATTGAAGTGCTTCAGTTCCCTTTTGGGGAGTATTTTATAGTAATTTATACAGAGCTTGGTAATCTCTTAGATTTGGCAGTGGGCCAGTATTTTTCTCTGATGGTTTTAACCTATTCTTTAAAACTGCACAGTTCACTCTACTGATGTTCCAAGCCCCTTGCAGATATCTGAACCTGTAACTGGGCTCTGAAGTGCCACTGATGTGCTGCTCACACCAGCCTGGGTTAGAAGAGAGGACAAATTGGTACTCTCTAAAGAAGCCTGCAGTTGAGGAAGCCAAAATTTGTGTGATAGGTTTGCTACACACAGTGTAGGGCCACATTTGACATGTGAAACTACCACGAACCACAAATAAATGCCTGTAGCTGCATATGATGGAAATCTGAGGAGGCTCAGCAGCACCTGTGTCATTCTGACTTCATGGGAATATACCTGTACTCAGCTGGCAACACCTGTAGCCCTTTTCTGTACAGAAATTAGTAGCTTGTGTCAATTGCATTTGGAATTTTGTTGTTTTCCCAAATATGTGATTGGTTGAAAAAGTCACCTTTTCATATATGATAAAATGAACAAATGCACTAATCCAGGGAATTAATAAATCTTTGGGTCTCTCCCTCTTTGACCACTACCTTTTCCTTGTGTACTATATGCCTGATAGTATAACAATAGATTCCAGGGCATCTGACAATTCTAATGTTTACTTTAAGTGAGTAAAAAGTTGGATTCATTTCCTTAATCCATCCCTTTGAAACAGACACTGGTCTGTTCACCTGTAAAACTTTTTTTGGCTTATTAAGTAACTTCATTAATAAAGCAGAATTTTTAAGTTTTCCTGGACAGATTTCTCACAATCTAGTAGATAATGAGCTTTTATTTTCCTGATGCTTAATTTAGTTCCATTACTTGTATTTAATTGGAATCCATATCTTGTTAGGTTCTCTTTTCTGTCTCCATGATTACCTAGTAGTATTTCTTTTTTACTGAATGTTTATATTTAGGCTTAATTTTTCAAAATGCAATAGTTCCTGTTTTACAGGCTATGTCTATTGCTTATTCCAACAGATATATTTCCTCCCTCTCCCTCTCTCCTCCTTCTCTCCTTTCCTTCTTTCTTTTTATTTATTTGCCCTTACTGTTGCTTGCAGCTGCTCTTAATTTGATATTATCCGGAAATGTAATTAAATTCCTGTTTGACTTTTCCCTCAGATCATTAACAAAGCTGTTAAATGAAAACAGCCAACTCCAGTTTGTTGCCCTATATTATATCACCTTCTAAGAAATTTCTTACCCATGATTCTTTAAGCAGGAAGATTTTAAATGTTTAGCAGATGACTAGCTGGACTTCAGTTATTGTATAACCTTAGCCCACAACAAATGCTAAAATGAATGTAACATTAAATGGCAAAGAGGGTCCCGTCTTCCTAACGTATAATGGCAGAACAGTTTTTTGTGTGGAAATATTTCAGAATAATAGCCAGGTGCAGTAAACCTATAGCTCTGCAGTAGTTTTCTAATAATTTTCTCTTCCTGTCTTTAGATTAATCACAGGAATGTTTTCTGCACCTCCAATAAACTTTGAATCCCGGTAGGACAAGGAACATTCAGATCTGTAGGGAGTCACCTCTATACAGGAGTGAACGTACTTGCACCGAGAGCAACCAGAGGCAGAGGGGCTGTTTCTAAATACAGAACTCTGGATTTTTCAGGGAAAGGACATTCTTTGAACAAACAGATGACTTCATGAGATAGCATAAGGTTTCAATAGAAGAAAAAGGATAGAGTTCAGTATGTGATGAACTTGGAGCCCCTGGACTTACTAATATCTCTTCCTTGACTCAGCCCAGCTGTGAAATTCTACTATAGTGAATATGCATGTGGCATGTGAGTTCATCCAGGTCCCAAAAGCTGTGGAAGTCCTGTCCTATCTCCTGCTGTCAATATGATCATGATCCTTAATCAGCACTATAATCTCTTTTTTTTTCTTCAGCATCTCCTACTTTGGATACCCCACCATAATTCTGTGAAAATTCCATCACTTTCTTATTTATCTTGTGATGAAAAAAGTGCAAAATATTTTCTTCCACATTTAAGTTTTATTTTTAAGTGGGAAAACTACTGTGGATTTTAAGTAATAGCAACAAAAACCAGGACAGAGGTTCAGTTTCTTTACTGTCTTGTTAATTTACAGGAAGTGAATAGGTAATTTTATTCCTCTAAATTTTTATATATCATTCTCTGCAATGTATTAGTCACATGAAATTTCTTTCATATTTCTGTAAGCTAACTGCAAATCTTACTTAGGTGTGTAGGACAATTAGTAAATTGTTCCTCATCTTCATTTTCATTCATCATATTTTATTATAGTTACAAAACAGGCTATTTTTAAAATACTGAAATATTTCAATATGCCACTAAGTATTTGTTGGTAATCCTTGATTAAATGTGGAGAAATACTGTAAAGTACAAATTAAGAATTTTTTTTCTATGCCTGGAAAATTACAAATTAGTGGGTTATTACTGTATATCTTTGTCAATGGTTTCCGTTGTTAAGAATGCTTAGCTGGCATATGCTACCTGTGCCATCCATTTAAATTCTTTTCTCCCTAAATAAGAAACATCCCCAGATGAATAATTGCCTTAAAATGTGGCTGACTTTTCTCCCTTTGCTATTGGCTTTCTTTGTGACTGTCTCTAAAAAATGCAGGAGGTTTCTTTTTTCCACTTTCTAGCCACTCAGTTTAGGGCTGCAGCACACTCCTCTTGTCTGCCCTGCTAGATTCTGCTACTTCTCTGCTGTCTTTTCCTTGTGATTTCTAATTAGACCTAATGTATTTGGTTTCTCTCTTATTCCTTGTCTATTATTTTCATGAATATGTAGTGTCTTGTACCTTAATTATCCTAGATGCTTCATTTCTTTGTAGCCTGATTATTACCTTTACCTTTTCTTACCTTCATTAATAAAGTGTTTCAGGATCTAGTTCCTATAAAATACTTTGCCTACTGAAAAATCCTGAACATTAGTCCGTGCTTATCTGTTACTTTTAAAATCTTAATCCATGCCTATCTGCTCTATGAGCAAAAGTAAATTTAAGTGATGGAAGTGCATGTAGAGGTAACTTAAACTACAGCTACTGTTGCGTACCACATTATTGGTTCTGGCTATTGAAAAAGCAGTAGAGCTGCTACCTCTCCCAGATGAACTTTGATATTCACCTGTGGCAAAGTACTTAAATCTAGCCTGAGAAGACTTTGAAATATTACCTTTTTCATTAGGATTTGAAAAACCCTGCAAATACTGTATTATTGTCCTATTTTATTTCATTCTAGTGAAAAAGGTGGGAAAAAAGTGGCCTGTATTATAATCATGCTTTTGAATGTCTTGGTTTCTTGCGCACTTGCAGTGTTTTTCAATTCCATATGCTCTGCTTCGCATTATTAGTCATTTGAACTTAATACATCGTGATATTAACACTAGAAAATGGCTTTGTTTAATAGAATGAGAAGTTTATTTTCTAAAAACCTTAATCATCAGAAAATAAGTGATGGAAGCTACTCTGCTTTAGACATTTTCTTTGAATCCAGCATGCAGCCTTTTTTATCACTGATACATAATGGACAAGGGAATATGACCTTTGACCATATCTGGTCTGCCTCTTCAGATGATTCCAGTTTTGTAAACAAGTTAAACCAGTATTTAATGCTTCTGTACGGAGAAATCAATTACATTTTGACATTATACTATATAATAAGATACAATAATAGAATTATTATAGAATTAATAGAATAAGGAAGACATTAATTCAAAACTTGTCAGAATCTGTGATATTTAAGTGATTCCGAGATTGTAGAATGTCTCTGTCCTTCAGCCCCGTGCCAAAGAAGAAGTCATCATTTGTTCGTGCTGGTTTTCAAGGTTGTTTATTCTTGCTTNTAAATTCAGAATTAAGAACTAAATTAAGTGATCCTCCCGGACTAAAAGGGCAAGGACACTCATTGTAACAAGACTTAAGTTATCATACAGGTTGAATAAAGCCATGATATTATATTAAAAATACACTTGTTATCAAAATTTTGTTCCCTACTGTTGTATCTCATTTTAGTTGCTTCTGTGAATGATACAGTGAAAATTTTTGCTTGAAAACGATATTTTTCATCCTCTGAATAATACAACCTACTTGTATAACTGGTTATGGAAATGGATGGCATTGTGATTGTAATTTAAGTCCACTGTAATTTTATCAAGCACAAAATGTAAACTTATGTTCTGGTACATCTTGGATAATGAAGTTTTGGACACTTAGTTTCCCCTGTAGTTCAGTTAATATCAAAGAGACTTTTCAAGACTATTACAAACCTTACATGTTTCTTAAATGTACCCATATTTGTGCTTATGTCCTGTAATGTTTCTCTCAAAATCCAAGAGCTTAGGAGTGGTTGCATGGAACCCAGCAGAGGTGTTATTCCTTTGTCTGTCCTGTCATTAAGGATTTTTAGAAGGTATATTTCCTTTTCTAGTTGCTCTAGTACTGCAGGATCTCCAGGAAGTTGCCTATCATCCACTCTGATGACTGTCCAGACCCTTACTTTTTCACTAGAATGGGCACACAAAAGAAATTGGATTGCAAGCCTTTGTTTCAAGATATAGCATGAGGGGAAGAAAAAAAAAAAAGACATTTTGTTCAGCATATTACATGTAATCAGGAGTGCACAGGAAAAATTGGTTATAAAAATCTACAGTGATATCAATGCATAGAGGACTGTTATAGACCAAAATCACTGTGATGCCATTTTCATCAAAATAACTGTTCAGAAGAATACAGGCAATAACTATTAAGTTCTAAAACAGCTGAGAAACAATGCAAATAAAAACCATTTACATGCTGCTGATAGGAATGTTTCTGTTTCAGGAGCAGGCATTGTGAAGACAACCTAAGAAGTAGGAAAAAGGGGGGAGGAATAGATGATGCAGCAATTTATTGCTTCATTTCCATCTTCATAGTTTACTGCTTTGATTCTCCTCAGAAAGTGCTCATTTTCTACTATTCCCTTCTTTATCTATCTTAAAATTGCTGGTACAGAAAACTTGCCCTGCTAGGAAAATGGAGAGCACACAGTAGCCTACCAAAATAAAGCTCAAACTCAAAGTTTCCTAATGTGTCAGTAGATCTGTACAGTCCCTTGAGTCATATCTGGGTGGCAGACAGTAAATAAGTTGACAGTTGTGTTCAGCTACTGAATACAATTTTTGAGGAGTTGTTTTGTTACTTTTCCTCTTTTGAGTTCCTTTTGCAAAAATTTTAAGTCCTTGACTTAAGTGCAAAGTGCTTTATAAAGAGTAATTGAAGGTCACCAATGCTGTGAGGTGGGTAAAGTTGCTTATTTTTATAGTTGAGAGGAACTGAGCAACATCCAAAACTGTGGATGGCAAGCACAGCACCTGCCATTATTGAGAAATCACTACTGTATCCAACTTGGAGTTTCTCTGGTTTACCAGCACTATTCATCTGTGGAGATGAAGATGGACTTGCATTATATATGAGGAGCTGAGAGAAGTTATTAGCATTGTAGTTAATATGGCTCCAGTATTTTCATAATAGCTAAAATAATGTAAAGAAATAATTAAATCAAAGTAAAAAGGGGGAAAAAAACACAGAATGCATGAAAGGATGTTCTTCTAACCCTCTAGTATTTTCCCAGTCTGTTACTAAGCACATGTTATTTGTTGTACTCTCCACATACAGCAAAATTAGCATACGCATATCAAGAAGGTTCTGAAATAGATTTAGGCACTACTGTGTTTTGATTTAGACACTATTGGAAATTACATCAGGTGTATGAAGGTGAGGTAGTATCTTATAGTTCACAAAAAACCCAGCAATTTATCTTGTAGTTTCACTTCTCACCCCTTTTTTTTTTGTTTAGGTAATAGACTATTTTCATTGAATTTAATGTGCAGAGGAGATAAACTGATCCTGTTCACTAATTAATTACTTGCTTTTATCACCTTAGAGTATTTTAACTGCATGATCCAGGGACTGAATATAAAATGGCTAATTAGTTCAGTGAGGCAATCTGTGCTGCTGGTTTAGTAATGAGGAGTTTGCTCTCTAGTTTTGATTTGCTTTAACTCACAGAATTCCATTGCAATGCTAGGTAGTACTTGCTCTGCAGATCCTGTGAGGTGTGGGGGGGAAGAGGGGAGAGAGTGTAAGAATGTCCTTAGAGAAAGCTTTAGTAGGTTTATGTCTTTACTGACAGACATGATTCCAGGTGGTAACAACTCCCAGCACAGAGAAATTGCCTCTACTTCCTCCTTGAACTGGCTGTTGAATTTTTAGCAAAAGTCCTATGACCTCTATCTTACAGTTTCAGCAGATTCGACCCATATTTGAGATCCTTAGATGTCCTGTTTGTACTTACAGGGACTGCAGAGCAGTGCTTAAAAAGGAAATTTCCGAATTACATGCTAGTTCTTACTTGTTAGTAGCTGGGGGGAAGAAACTTTGTTTCTAGCAGTACTAGGAACTGATAATATAACATAATATTGGTATTAAATAGTGAGAGTCAGCTTCTCTTTTACTAAGGAACTTACTCTGTAGCGGCTCAGTGTAATGTGTACCCAATTTGTAGAGCTTTCACAATATAAATAAGGAATATTTTCTTGCTTTCGGTGTTGAAGACACAGATATTATGGAATTACTGCTTTAAATAGAAGATACTTTATGAGAAAAAAAATTCCCAGAGACACCTAATTTCATGCAATTATCTCTGTATTTCTTCAGGATGTTGGCTTTGGGGAACATTAGGGAGAAGGAAGAGAAAGCAAATAGAACACACTGGTTTTTCAGGGGAAAGCAGACTAATAGACTGTAGTTGATTTTGGTGGAGTTTTTTGTTTGGGGGGCTGGTGTGCTGGGGTTTTGTTGTCGTTGTTTTTTGGGGGTTTGTTGTTTACTTGTTTGATTTGGTTTTTTAATGTCCACGTAGAAAGAGTCATGATTTATTATAAATACTTAACACTGATGTAATCTTTAATGTTGACTTCTCGTAGTTAATTTTGGTCATCAGACCTCTGTATTTATATTATCATGTTTCCCCAGCTCATGTTGTTTATCTTACATATGGAGTGGAGCTCCACTGTGGATTTCTTATGGACGGTTAAGAAGTAAAGGGTCTTTATAAACTCCTTAACATTATTATACTAGAACTGCTATCTGTAGAAAATAGAAATTAATTATAATTATGGAAACTGGAAGAAAATTAATGTCATAATTTATCATTTTAAAGTAATGGGAGTTATGGTTGCTGATGCCATTTTCTGTAATAAATCACGTTGACCGAAAGCATCTTCTGTGTTTTTCTCTTATGTCTAGACTGAAAAATAAGAACATCCTTTTAAAGGAAGCTGTCAGACATAATGAAGAACAGTGAAGAATTTATTTGAAAAATACCGAAAAATCTTAACCAAACCCTCAGAATAATAGTAAAAAAAACCCAAAAGCTGAGGTACCCATAGCTTTCAGTGTAACTGTTTAAAAATGCTTTTAAGTGTGCAAATACATATAAAATTATCTGTAAAATTAAGCAACAAATCACTAAGGATATGAAACAGATGTAAAATGACAGTAGAAATACTAACAAGATAATCTAACTTTGTGACATTTGTATGCCTAAGGAATGAAATTATCACATCTAAAGTATTTTCTAAATAAGTGAGAGAAAGAGCATATCATACACAGGACAATAGAAGAAGGCAAATTTGCTTGTGTCAGAAGTAAATATATGAAGTGCTCACAAGACTTTATTAAGAGAAATAATGTATTGAAAGTAATACAGAGTATTATAGCATAAAAAATGGGAGAGTTTTAGCTAAAAGCGGAAAAAGGTGTTAATACTGTGAGACTCAAAATGTACAAACATTTAATTTGTTCTCTGTGGTGTTAATTTACATATATCCTGAACAGAGTGTCACAGTCTTTACAAACTTCCACAGATACCAGCTGATTTTCATGGAAGTGTTTTAGTCAATTTTCAGTAGGGATGAAAAGCTTTTTCTCTAGGTGATTCTGAATGAAAAAGAAAATTTATATATTCTATATACAAAGCTGACAAAAATTATGCAAACTGAGTGTAGTCTTTGTTTATAAGCACCATACTGTGCATATTATTTACGATCCACTTTCCCTAATTATCAGACTTTATGCATGAGGAATAAACCTAAGGCAGCTCAGTATATAGATTTTTCTTAACCTGACTCAATAGGTTTAAGTGCTAGGTCATACTTCAGGTAGGGGGATGCCTGTGCTTTCAATTAACTGTAAATTTTCTTTGAGATACAACCTCATTACTTTTTCCATTCCTTATGTGCATCAGTTGCAAAATCTAGACTATATTGAGTAACATTATAAAAAAACTAATTACTGAAGTATGATTGGAACCTAAGTCATAAGTTCTTGAAGTTCTGTGGAGATTCTTTTTACACACTTGAGTATAAACAATGACAATTTGATTTTGTTTTGCAGCTCACTTGTTTTAACCAATGTAGCTGTATATAACGATACCACAGGCTAACATCAAACTGTGTAACACAGTGCACACTGAGCTGTTTTTTGCATTTATGCACATCTTCAGCTGGTGCCTTTGAGTTCAGATTTGTTTTTTAGTGGTCCATCTTCTCAAACCATACGAATAACTTCATTTATACCACTCAAGCTCTAGAGCTATTTATGTTCTTAGTGGCAGAAAAGCTGTGCGAGTCAAATATGTTAAAATTCTTAAGTTATAATATTTAGGGTCATACCTAGACTCTGTCTACATATTGAATAACATAGCCCAATATCAATATGGATGAGCTGATTAAAGTGGATGTATGAGCTTCAGCATCCTTTAATATGGCTCAAGACTTCTATTTGGGTTAAGTGTAGTTCAGTCCTTTGTCATTACTGTGGGTAATGTTGGAAGCTATTTACCACTGGTTCAGACCTTTCTGCATTAGCTTAGAAACAAATTCCATAGAAAGAAAATTCTGTAGCTAGAGAAACAAATTTCGTGCACATCATGAGCAGAATTCTAAGTTAGTTTCTTCCAAGAGCAATGTAGTTTGCATGCACCAAATTTATTCTTCAAAAACCCTTGAACATGCATTAAGTGCTCAGGGGATTCACTTCAGAACTATGTTACAGCTCCAATTCAAAACATAAAAATTAACGTATTTTTTGTGGAATATTCATGTAAGCCATTTGTGAGCATATTAGCTATTTAGCTAAGCAAAACCACAGTAAGTTTAGTTTAAAAATATTTTGCCCATGATGTTCGTAATGGATTAGAATTAATCCTCTTGCTTAACATATTTCTCCCTTTTTATTACATTACAATGGGAATAATAATATCTATTTTACTATGTTTTATTTTAATAAATTGTGAAATACTGAAATTTAATATACATATAGTATGTATAATACATTATTAGCATGTAGAGAAGTCACAGTGGGTCTTTTATCAGGTATTACTGCATGTCTCCTGATCTAAAAAAATAAACAAATTTGAGGTGAAGGGAGAGAGGTGCCTTTCTGAGCTTCTCATCTATCACTGAGCCAAAATTCCTTTTCTATGCTGAGTAGTTTTTATCTTTTGATAGAAACTCTAACAGGCAGAGGGAAGATGGAGCTGTTTCTCAGATTTCTCACTGAAACACATACCAAACACATTTCAGGATGCTTCTTCAAATTCTTCTTCTGTTTCGTTTTACATAGGATCCAATTCATTAATCTGAGGTTTATTTTTGTGAAAGAATAAATGGAGGGCAGTTGTGGTGGGTTAACTTTGCATGGCTGCCAGACAACCACACAGATGCTTTCTCACTCCCCATCCTCAACAGGACAGGGAAGTAAAATAAGACAGAAAAACTTGGAGGCCAAGATGAAGGCAAGGAAATCACCTACCAATTACCATCATAGCAAAACAGACTGAACTTAGATAACATGAATTTAATGTATTGCAAATTAAAATAGAGTTGGATGGTGAGAAATAAAAGACAAAAATTGAAGTACCTTTTTCCCTTCTCTTCTTCTGAGGCACTCCTTCATTCTGAAATTCTTCAACTCCTCCCCTGAGGTGTGAGTGGGGAATGGAGGTTCTGGTCTGTCCATAACAGCTCCTGTCCTTCAGCCTCACACTCCTCCCCTGCTCCACTGTGACTCCTCTCCGTGGACTGCAGGAGGTTCTCTGCTCTGGCACTTGGAGTATCTTTGGCATTTCCTCCCCTCACTTCTTCATAGGGTTATTTCTGACTTTTTTTTCCCCTTCCCTCACCTCTGTTTCCCCATAACTGCTGTGAAATGTTTTTTACCCTTTTGTAAATAAGCCTCTGAGAGGCACAACTGTCTTGATTGAGTCAGTTTAAATGACTTCCAAATAGTTTCAGACCTGTAAAAATGGGGGTGTTTATTTCTTTTTCTAATTTAGAGACCTGGCTGCAAGGAACTGCTTGGTAGGTGAAAGCAATATCTTGAAAATAAGCGATTTTGGGATGTCCCGGCAAGAGGACGATGGCGTGTACTCATCATCAGGCCTAAAGCAGATTCCAATCAAGTGGACTGCTCCAGAAGCTCTGAACTATGGTAAGAACATAACTGGATTTTCTTGCAAAAAAAAAAAAAAAAATCCAGAGTACAGTAAAGAGCACCAGCGCCATAATACTCAAGTGTATATACATACAATTCTCTTCCCCCATTCAAATTAATGATGTTTAAATTAATTTTAATATTTCAGTGTGATTTATGTAAAAAGTGCAGTTTTGCTGCTGAAAAACAGTAGGACAGCAACACCAGAATTGCTATTATGCAGCAATAACAGAGTGCTTTGGTTCTGTTGCTGACTCATTCTTGTAGACAGCCTCGTCAGTCATCTAAATTATGATCGTTAGCAAAATGAATGGCAAGTTCTGCATATTTATGGCCACTCATTGAAAACAGTAGAAAATGTTAATGTACTAGAACACTGTGTTAGATAATTCATTGCATTGGTGAAAACTACAGTCATTGTTTTATTTTGGGGAGTTTTTTAACTGCAGTTTTTCTTTACCTGCATTTTTGTGTATCCCTCACTAGGTTGTTATATTGGGGATAAAAATTCATTCTTTATCACTGAGGGAAGTGGTCCACACTACATGGGTAATAGCTCCAGACTAGAAACAGAAGCTGCTGCTCTTAGCTTTTTTTGCTTATATGAAACTATAAAAATAAGTTCTTCTAGGTAAAGTGGGCTGTGAAGAAGCAGCACATTTAATAAATGATGGCATGTTTTGAATGTACTTCTGTAAACCATTTCTTTAGTTGAGTACACAGAATAAAATATGTTTGAATTCTTTATTTGAAGTGTCTATAAATATTTCTGCTGTCTCTTAAATTTAGACTTTTTTCAGAAATCATGCATTTGAAATCGTAAGTTTGTGAGTTATGATTGATAGCAGAATGCTTCCTCTCATTAGCACTTTTGCAGCAGTTAATGACATAACACAGTAACGCAGATCTTCCCTTTAAAAGGCTGACAGTAAATTCAGTTTAGTAATTGATCCTGTATTACCAATTATTCTGAGATGTTAGTGTTGCCAACACTCACTGGTGAATGCTTTGCTCTGTTGAGTGTTTGGTCCACTATAAATGGTGTTTGGGGGTTTTATTTTTGTTATTTTGGAAATGCATACAGTGTTTTTGATGTATTATGAAAACCTATCCTTATAACCATATGTGGTCCAGTTGGCTACATTAGCAGGGAGCAGGCTCTTGTGACAACACCTTCACTTTGTACTGCTGAGTCTGGGTTTTTTTCTGCACAGTACAGGAGAAGAGGGGATTGTTGATTAACATGGACTTATTTTATGTTTACTAAAGCACATACATATTGCAGCAGCTATAAGTCATCTTCTGTAATGTTTGGAAAATAAGCTCTCTCAAACATGTTAATATGTTCAGCAGTCAATATTCAACTTTCAAAATGTCATGAAAGATTTCTGTGTGTTTTTGAAGGATATTTTTTTCCACTCCCTTGAAAGATATTAGTAAAACTTACTGGATTATGTTTTATCATTTTCCATTCTAATAATAAGGTTGTAAGAATTGCATTGAGTTGTGTAGGTAAGACTGGAGGTTTTTAAGATATCAAAATGAAATAAAAATAAATCTGCAGTATTTCAAAACTAATTGGTAAACACTGGCCAAGTGAGTCCTGAATATCAAGATTCAAAGGTTGGAGGAAAATGAGGAATAGGGTCATTTGG
>VXBC01011093.1:0-26419 GCA_013399945.1 Ploceus nigricollis
TTTTAAAATTTTTATTTTGTTTTCTATATATTATATTTTAAAATTGTAAACTTTTTATTATGTGATATATATTTTTATTTAAATTATGTATCTATAGTTTTAGTTTTATTATTTAATTTTGGAGGTTTTTTTATGGGTTTTAGGTTAAATGCAGTGTTTTGTTGGGGGTCAGTGCCTGTCAACACAGAAAGTCTGAAATTCTCAGCAACCAGGGTTCCAACACTAATCCTTGGAGTAAAGATTTCTCTTTAGCTTGAGTACAGGCAGCTTATTTGGAGAGCTTTATCCCATCAGAGGTATTTCAGCTGAGCTGTTTTTCTCCTGTATCCTGTTGTTGTGTATGAGCACCAAGGAAGCCTTTCCAAATTTCTGTGAAGGGAAAGGGCAGCAGTGGCATAAAGCAGCTCAAATGTGCCTAAGGCATCTTGACAGAACAAAGAAACATTAAACCCTGCATGCTGGTGAATATATGGCAGCCCTAGATGGCATTTGGGGGGCCTAGAGCCTCATGATAATTCAGGGAGGCTCCCACACCTCTTCCTTCTCATCTCAGTCAGTTCTGCCTCCCAAAATCTTAGCAATTAATTTTAATTCTTATTCATTTAATCCTCCTATCTGCTCCCGAGCAGATCACCTCTCTTCCTACAGCAGCTCAGCCAGGATATTTTGCTAATCCTCACTCTGGGGAGCAGATCCAGCATGATCATCCCAGTGAGGATTACTTCAGAAGGAACAAAAGGAAAGAGGACAAATGGGACCAAAATGGCACAAAACAGCAACTGCTTGGGTACATGTAACCCCCTGGCTCCCACTGTGCACCTCCCAGGGTGGGGGAACTCAGTGGAGTTAATTGGGAAAGCTGGTTCAGCATTGTCAAGCAGGGAAGGCTGATTCACATGGGCTCTGGGCAGAGCTGTGGGTGCTGGATCATCCTGCCCTGCAGCATCACACAGTCCACAGCTGCTGTCCCCTCTCCACCATTTCCTCCACTATCAGTGATGAAGGGAGGCAGGGAGACTGTGAGATGGTCAAAAGAATCCAAATTTATTGTGGAATACCTATGCTTATATGCTATTTTAGGAAGACTAGTGGTGTTTAACTACAAGGATTGGGTTAATCATCACATAAACAAACTTATGAGTTTTACGACATCTCTTCCTTGCAGAGTTTGATGTCATTTTCTGGTAAGTCAGTCTGATTTAATCTTCTTGCAATCTTGATTTAATCCTCAAAGTTCTATTTGCTCTTGCCAAGGCATCTTGTTTATCAAATCTCTTATGCTAACCAGTCCAAGGTCCATCATCTGTCTTGTGTGTCCCAATATCTCCTCCTTCTCTTTTCAAACAAAAGCACTCCCTTAATGGCCTTATTAATTAATCTCTGCACATGTTGAAGCAAGCAAGGTATCATGATTAATACAATTATTATAAAAAATCATCACATACCTACCCATCTTAAAAAGAATCTTTTAGCTAAAAACTTCAGCCACTAAAGGCTCAGGCTTGATCTTTATAAACTAAAAACATTCCTGATGGCAGTTGCAGGGGGGCATTACTGGATTCACAAAGACTGCCAGAAGTGTAATTGCACCAAAAGGTTTGATTCTTATATACAGGGGGATAGGGAGAAACATCCCAAGCTTTAGACTGATTTCTTCCCTTGTATTTAAAATTAACACAAAAATTTCACAGAACCCAGAAGCTCTAATTCTTGGGGTTCCAAGGGTGTTTCAGGAGGGTAAGGAGGCAAACTTGATTTGATTTGATTTGCTTTCAAAGTTTTTAGTGTAAATATTAGTGTAAAGCTCTGGAGGGGCTGTACACAACAAAGAATTTTTCCTGGTGGTTGGTCTCTAAAACCAGCTCTGACTATCCAAATTTCCTGCTTCCTGCCCAACATAAAAATTAATTGTGACTTTTTTTTTTTTTTTGAGGATATTTTAAGAGAACTCTGCATGTGGCATGCAGCAGCTGTCATCAGGAATGAAGGGGTATGAGGATGATCGAGTGGTTGGGGTTTCATCTGCACCTAGAGGAGTTAAAGACCATATACAGTAAAACATGCCACCTTAAGGTCCTGTGTAGAGTGGCCACAGAGGACATTTCTTGTGTTCCTAAATAGAAATATAAAGCAAAATCTTGTTTCATCCTTGTGTGAGGAAACAAACTTGCAGGTTTTTTCCATCACAATGAATTTCTGCTCAAGCCCAAATCTTGAGGTTTTACAAGGCAACACAATAAGGTATGAAAATCTGATGTTTCTGTGTGGCAGGTTCTTTGAGGTCTGCTTGTTTCAGAAGACAGGGCTACACAACCTGTGCCAGGTTGTAGATGGCACTAAGAGACTTCATTGAGACTGCAAAGTTCTCCCAAGGACCCACTGGAGTTTTCTCTGAGCGTGGTTTTGTGTGTGGATCTGCCCACCTGAGACCCTTGCTCAGTAGCTGCAGCTGGGGATAACCAAATAATGTTTCCTCTTCAAATGAGCTTTGAAAATTCCTTCTTTCTCATTCTTTTTAAACAGGGCAATCTACACAGAGCAGCCCTGCACAGCTGTATGTGAGCAAACCATTCAAAACATTAAAATCAAACAGTGCATCTTCATAAAGAGACAGAGTCTCCTGATGACATCTAATCCACTAGACATAATTAGTGAGCACAAACACCCAGATCTGAAACTCTTCAAAAGGGCTGCCTGCTGCTGCAGTTCTGTCCAAATCCACCTTGTTTGCACTGCCTGTGGGTTTTAGCTCGAGCTGCAGAGGCAGAGTGTTTTACAGTCACAGAGGTTAATGCAGATTTTCTTGATGACTCTTCATGTTTTGTCACATTTTCTCATGCTGCTCCCAAGAAGACAATGCATCTTCATTCCTGTGACAGGGCAGGTGCCAGCTGAATGGGAATAGAGCTTGTGCTTATCTGTTGATACCTCGGTGGGAATAGAGCATTTGTGAAATTCTTCTTGGCTGTCAGAGGAGCGGAGGCATTTTCCTCCTCTCCTCTCAATTCACTTTTCAATCTCAATAGCTTATTGGAATGACAGGGTATCAAAACGTCTGGAAAGCTAAAACCATACATCAAGCACCTGTGTATTGCAGAGGTCTGACAGTGCCAACAGAATAGATGGATCTTATATAATCTCTGTCTCCTGAAAAGAATAAAAGGAAAATTTTATAGGCTTGACCTGTGATCTGAGAGAAATAGTCTGAATTTTGTCTGGGTGGCTTGGCAGAATTTGGTGCACTGAATACTTTTTCACTTGGTATTTAATAAACAGAAATGCCCCATGTAGAAGAGTAGTTGTGAACATTCAGTTAAACAGGAAGGAAATCTTCAGAACAATGGCCCCATTTCTTAGAGCGGGATTTCATTCCAGTTGCTGGTCTTGTTTCAGGAATTTGAGTTTCATTACCACACTGCCTCTGACATGTAGATAAGCTGGGCATCTGAAAGAATCAAGATAACTTCCCTCACCTCTTAGTTCTCACTGAGGCTCAGGAGAGCTTCCCTTGTTTCCTATTTTCTCTTTTCAACTGAAGTGAATTATTTGCTGCTTCTTTAACTCCATCCACGAGCTCCAAACCTCCAGTGGACACTATAAAATGTAATATATGTACAGCCCACTGAATTCCTGGGATGCTGCTCAGAAGTCCCCTCAGAGAAGGAAAACAGTTGGGAAAATGGATCCCAGCATCCATGGACTCAAAGGAACTTATTTTCTCTGCTGCCTGCCTCTCTTCTACCACTTTCTGCAGTGAATGCAACGGCAGATGGAATTCTGAGCTTGCACTCTGGGGAGAAAGATGGGGTGGGATTTTAGGAGGACCGAGCTCAAGCAGATCTTTATCTCTCACAGCACAGCTTCTCCTACTGGGGAGCAACCAGCTTGGTGTGAAAATAGTTTCAATCTTGATTCAATGTCAGGGTAGCTGGGAATTCAGAGCTGCAAGTGGTAAGAACAGATCACCCAAATAAAAACATCCTAGGAGAAGTGAGTGCTGAAAATGTGTATCAGATTTTTGTGTGTGGGGAAATTTGTAGGAGTAACACACTTGTCTATCAAAGATCCTCATGGTGTTGAATTGAAGCAGAAACATATGTAATGTGGCTGTGAACAAGGAGGTTTGGGGAGCTACTGAATTATGCATTCTCTGGTTTAAATTGCTACTTAGTGCTAGAGCTTGGCTTATGGAAGATGCAAATATGCAGCATCTATGTAAACTTTGCCATGGAGGAAGAATGGTGTAATGTGCAGGATGTGTTGGAAATCAATATTTCCTCATGCAGTGTAAAAATTAAACTGAGTCAGTTTATCAAAATAGATTTTCCTACTTACTGCTGAGAGTGTTTGTTGCTAAGTTTGTTGTAGAGCCATATTTAGGAAATAAGATCATGAGTGGGTTGAGCAAAATTATGCTATAAGGAGTCTACTGTGCAAAGTACCAATCTCTAATAGATGGGAAAAGCTATTAGTAAAAAATGTTTCTTAATTACTTCACCACAGAGCATAAAAGCATTATTTTTGAAAGAAGAAGCCTGGGAGAATTTTTCTGTCTGATCTTTTGCCCTGGAGATGTTTTGTGCAGCCTGGCTCTGTTTCTTATCTGACTGCTGTTCACCACCCACTCTGGGGGTACAGCACCAGTTCTGGTAAGCTGCCCTCAGTAGTTATGTTTTTTCCAAGTTATGTTTTTCTCTACCAGCACTGCTGCTGAAATAATATTTGGGAAGTCAGGGACAAATTAAGACTGTGTAGTAAAATCAAAAGTAACAATTTCTCCTCACAGACAATTAAAATATCGTAAATAAAATCGTGTGAGGATTTACTTAGGCTGGAAAACACTGGCTCCTCATCATAATCTGTTTGTTTGTTCCAGTTGCCACAAGCATTCAACGACTGGTATTAATTAAAGTACTTTTAAATGAGCTATTACTACTGAGTTCAGTACTAATAGGCTTATTTTTCTGCATTGCTGTTCCATTCATCTTATATTTGCCTTGCCTTTTACAAGCTAATTGGATGTCTATTACTCCTTTACTATACATAACTCCTTCAGTGATTTGCAGAGCAGTGTAAACAATTTATGCTCATTGTGTGTGTGCTGCCTTAAAGTATGCTACATAAACCTATTAGGAAGATGGAAGTAGAGTATTCTTTATAGGAATATATCAAGTCATAATGGGATTCCTTGAGATCTCAGAATTCACTTTGCAACACTGTTTATTGAAGGGGAAAAAAAAAAAAGAAGAAAGAGCGGTTTGCTTCAGAAGGTGACATATTGATAAATACAGGTTTTTCTTTTGTCCCACCAAATTCACAAATGATCTGTCCTGGGCTTGAGGCTTCCCTGAGCTCTCAGTTAAGCTGAGCTCTTTCCTACTGCTAAACAAATGCTGTTCTTGACTGCTTCATGCCTCTGAAAGAACAATGAGAAATGAGGAAGAGAATGGGAAAGGCTTTAAATGTCATCTTTTGCAGAGCCACATGCTGATTTACTAATATTTTAAATAGCTGCTCGCCTAACCAGCTATTGTTTTCAAGTACTTCTCATTCTTGTTGTGCGCTCTCAGTTATTTAGTCTTTGTTTTCACTTTGCAGAGGGGAGGTCGGAGGGAGGTTCGGCTTGTAGAGCCTGGAGCTATCTCAATAAATGAATTTAACAGTGCCAATATAAAATGAGCTGCTTGTAAGCAGGCAGTACTCCCAGAGCCAGGGATGAATTTCTGTGGTTTCTAAACAAGCAAAGTGTGTTCCAGCAAACAGGCTCCCCCATGGAGGCAGACTGCAGTTGCTGCAGGATTTTCTTGCAGCACAGGAGAAACGTCTCTGTCCACATGAGCACACCACACATATGAGAAGCAAAAAGCCTCTCCTTTGCTTGGAATTTATGGCTTCCTAATTACAGATGAGGAGACACTGTGATCTACTACTTTCTTACTTCATAGCACAGCAACTTGTGATTATATAATGTTTGGATGCTGAACTCCAAGTTCTCAGCAACAACTCTGGTGGAACAGCTGAACTAACCTGTACTGTGAAGAATCAAAACCATAGTGCTTTACTGATCTTTTTTTTTTCCAGTATTGGAAAGATTTAAAGAAGCAGGAGAAGATTTGTAATACTATTTTACTTTGTAATAATATTTTATTCATCTTTTCAATTCAGAAGTATCCTCCTTTGTAACAGGCATTTCCGACCTCTGTGTATTTTTAGAATTAGAGAAAATAGGCTTTGATAGTACAAAACAAAGCGTTTTTTACACTTAATTAATGTTATTCAGTGGTAAGTTTCTGCCCCTACCATCTTAAAGGGAATAATGCAGAAATTTCCTAGGAAGTTATGTTCGTGGTTTGAAAAAGATCTACTTGTGGATCAATATTTAAGGATCAGGATCTCATGTGTGAACAGCATCTCATGTATCTGGCAGACTTTCTGATTCACATCTTCAGTTTAACATTTGAAGTTAAGGGAGGAAACATCCATCACTCATGAGCAAACTAATGGTGATTTAGGAAGGTTTTGAAAGGATTTTGAAATTAAAAAGGAACCTGTGGTAGACAAGAGACGGAGTTAAAGGAGTACTAAATTTTAAGTCCTTTACAACAAGATTTAAAGGAAAAAATGTACATTGGGTTTTTTCCCAGTGGTTTATGATTATGACTATCATTTTGGAGGCAAAATTTTTTTTCCAGAGAATTATGAAACACAATCTATAGAGACACTACAAAAAAATGTTGTCAAAATAGGAGTCTAAAATTTTGGCTTTACCTGTGAAAAATTAAATACCTGGTAACAAAACTGGATGAAAAGCTGAGTAGGTCATACAGCAGGCACACAGCTTTTAATAGCAAATAAATGTAGGTTTATCTAGAAAGGTGCATTCCCATGGTGTTCTAAACTTCTAATTATGAAAAATGGTACCAAGACCAAAATACCACTTGAGGCTTATTCAGACTGTTCATGTCATCATGTGCAAAAATGGCAGCAACAGTAGAGTTTACTAAGAATTGTGTTAGTATGTGAGATAAAGTAAAATATTTCTCATTTTCTGGAGTAGCACTGCAGTGCTAACAGCAAGGAGAAGTAATAAAAAGTAATTTATTGCACAAATGCCACTCTAAACACACCCAGTAGAACTTTGGATGAAAAATGGACCTTGTTTTTATATATATTAAAAAAATTCTCATCCTAACTGCATATAAAAAAGTTATATTGGCTCACATGGCTCTTACTGTTTCCTAGTAAAACCTTAACTTGCTGGTCATTCTAGACTCAATAGTTCCTCTCTCAACTGCTCTTTTGTTTCTTGACATAAAATCTTCAAAAGAGAAAAATCAACTGCACCAGTCTCCTTTTCTTCCCCTTCTTAAGTTTTTTCAGTATTCCTTGAGCCCTACCTTATTGATTCACTGGTAGTGACAAAGATTCAAATTAAAGAATGAAGAGAAAAACTGTTGGGATAGCCAATATCTTCACAGAGTTAGGGTTGTTTCCTTTGAGATTTATTAAGATTTGCATAATCTTGCATTATTTAGAATCTGTATTACACATAATTTTCTTAAAATAAGCAATGAAATGATTGCTCCACACACAGATAGACCTAAACTAAATACCTATGTTTATTTTGATTCCCAAACCTGAGAATACATTTATGTTGTCTAGGTAAAAATTTTGGGTTTGGCTTTCAATTTGCATAGAAGTGTTTCCAGAGCTGGCAGAGCCTGCCTGTGCTATATATCTTTCTTGTACTCTCTGTTTTATATGCCTACTGAGATCCTGCTCTGCAATTACTGCCATATGGGAAAGAAAGTTTAATTTTACAGTGGAAATCCAGCGCTGGGTAATCACATTGCCTGTCTAGGAGCAGATATGCACTACGAGTAAAATCATCCTATTAGATCTATCAAGCAAATCTCAGATAAGTAGCAGAGGCTGTGATTTTTCTGAGATTATCTCCAGAAACATGAATGTTATCCCTGAGGTTCTCTCATGTAGATATGTTGTTTGGAATTTGCAATCCTTTTCTGGCTTGCCACCAAGGAATTGGAAAAAAAATGGGAAGGGGAGTATGGTGGGCATTTTACACCTTCTTGTCTATCCAATCTGTTAAGTTTCAACTTTTCTATTCTGAAACTGGGTGAAACAAGGGTCAGGTCTGGTGCAAATGGGAGGTGGCCAGTTTCAAGCTTGGCTCTTGGTTTGGAGAAGGAACAGCCCTGCCCTGGCTGCCAGGGCCTGGGAGAGCACAAGCTGCCATGTCCCCAAGTCCTGCTGGCTCTCAGCAGATGGAGCAGGGCATGGCTCTGCTGGGAGCTGGGTGGGCAGCTCTCAGGCCACAGGGTGTGACACACACTCAGGTAACAGGATGTGCAGGACATCCAGGGAATGCTCCCTGCGGGATTCAGCTGAAGGCTCCTCAAACCCAGCATGGCAGCTGGTGACAGGTACAGCCCAAGAGCCATATGTTTCTTGCCTAATTACAGGAAAAGTTGCCCACGTGCCTAAAGTTAGTCAGAGGAATCACGGGGGTGCTGAGCAGCACGGGAGGGAGATGTTGGTGGAGCAGAGACAGCAGTGCTTTAATTAGTGCTGCGTGGATTGCATGAGGGCCTGTCAGCCGGGAAAGGCTACAAAGCCTCTCTTTTGCAGAACTGAGGAGCCTGTGATGCCTAGAGGGGCTGACCTAGACCAGAGACTAGGCACAGTTAAAGAATAAAGCAGGGATTTATTAAAAGGATCTCCTCAATGGACCCAACTTGGGCAGCACAAGAGCCCAGCCAGGGCTGCACCCAAGAGGAACCAAAATGGTCCCAAAATGCACGGCCGCTCACAGGGGCTCTCACTTTGATCAGTTCTGCTCCATTTCCATATTGCAGTTCATTGTCCAATTCCAGCTTTAGCCCATGGAGTCTCATCCTTCTTGTTTTTCTCTCTTCAGTTCCCATTGTTTATGCTTTTTGGGCCTGAAGCTTGTAACAGTTGTCCTTGGTTCAAGCTGGAAAAGGATTGTTTTGTCTGCCTACCCTGTGAAGAGAACTTACTGACACTTAATATGAAGCCCCGAGCTGCACACCTAGGCAGTACAGAATCTGAAAAACATGACAGCTAAAACTTAGGACATCACTTGTCCATGGGAGCTTCCTCTCTGACGTGCCTTCACACCCACTGTGTCTGCTCTTCCCACGTGGCTGAGGGGAAGCCAGTTCCCACAGCTGAAAGCAGAGGGAGCGTCCCCAGAGCCACCCCAGCCCTTGGTGCTCCCTGGAAAATGAGTGCCACTGATCCAAGGAGATCAGCTATTGAACAGATACCAGCATCTTAAAGCAACCCCTCTTAGCCAAGCTCCTAGCCAGTGGAGGCAGTCATCTACAGAGCCTTTAAAACAGTCCTATTTCTTATATAATTGTATATCTAGCCTTAAAGTTTCTTATATAATTCAAGAAGCATTGTGCATCTTTCCTTTTGCTGGAGTTTTATACACACGGGCAAGCAGCAGGTCTTACACGTGTAATAATTTAAAAGTCTTTCTTTTTCTTTTAAAAGCATTTTAATTATTTGACTGACATTATGACCATTCATGTTGCCAGCATAGAAGATATCAAAAGAGGCCTGAGGTCCTCTGCAGACATCAGCTTTGCTTTACCACAGGCAAAAATGGAGAGCAGCTCCAAGTGGGAGCTCTTTGGGCGCTGAAGTATTTCACTGAACTTTTCACTCCAAAGCCACAAGCCCCAAATCTCTGTCAAGCCAGGAGTGATCTTATCCTGGAGGAGTTTTCAAAACAGCTGTCTTTTGGCCAAATTGGCAGCCTCTCTGCAGGGCTGGGGCTGCAGACAGCAGTGTGGGGGGATGTCTTGCAGGGCAGCTCAGCATCAGCCTTTGGTTTTAAGAACATTCATGGTGGTTTGAAAAAAAAATAAAAAAGATATTGTAGGCTGTGATATTTGTGTAACTCGAAAAATTAGCTTTAAATGCTCTTAGTGCAACTCAGACAAGTAGTTTTGTGTCTGTTTAATGTATTTATTCAAACCTGTAGAGAGGTAAAGGTAAGGGTGAGAGAGGTTTATTTAAGACTCTCAGACAGCTGAAGGACATAATCAAAGCTGGATAATGTGAGGGTTTTTTGTATCATTGAAGAAAATAAATAATTTTTTCATAATTTTGGAAAGATGTGTCCAATGCCTGTATGTTACCACCACATAACAGGCTCCTCCACAGGATTCATTCATATTTGAAAGGGGCAAGGACATATGGAGGAAATATACAGCTAGAATGATTTTCTCTCATTATAAAAAAGTACAAGACAGATCATGGAAAACTGAGGGGAATAGCTTTTCTGTGAGGAAAGCTCTTAAGGTTTTAAAAGATCTTGTGTCACCTGAGGGGAAAAAAACATTGTGGCTTGGTTCTTAGAGATTCTCATCTTCCTTTTCTTTAATCTTCTGCTTCATGTAGGTATATAGCCACTCAACATACACAAATATAGCTATATAAACATTGAATACTGCAACTTGAATGAATTATATTACTTACCAGGACAGATGCCAAAAAAGCTCACCAACTTTCCTAAGTTAAAGTTGTGCAATTTCCAATAGACAAAGATGGTACAGAAAAGGTTTTTATCACCAGAAAATAACAGAAAAACCTAGAATCTGCTACTATTGTGCAAACATTTTGTTTTTAAATAAAATATCTAACTTGCCAGCTCTAAGCTATCTACCAGCAGCTAATCTCCAGACAAATGAAAATCAGTTCTCTTCATTCCTATCCTCAGAGTATGTTTCCCCTGTTTATGATTTAAACTTCTGGATCAGTGTTTACATATTGCAGCCCAGGTCTTTTGGAAATCATTAAAAACTGTTACAACCTGTAAATAGGTTGCATTGTAGACATAGGAAGTTGAGTGGGAGAGCTGCAACTCTGAATAAAGACAGTATTTCAGTAATATTTTCATTGAAAATCAGACAGTTTTATGCCATTTCTGATTATGATGCCTCCTGTTTCTAAATTATTTTGAGCTAAGTTTTTTTTCCCATTTCAAAATTGATTTCGTGAATGGCACTGAGGCTGTTGGGATCTTGGATTTGGGACAAAGTGTTGCAGGTTGGAGCTGCTTCTGCATGGAGATGAAGAGGTCTTTCCTGGCCTTTTGTGGAGGAGGACTGTGTGATCCAGGATTGCCCAGATTTATTCTGCTGGGGGCATGGGCTGGACTGGGATGGAGCACTGAAGTCAAAATTGTGAGTTTGAGAGTTGAGCTGGTTGGCACCTGCTATGTAGAGGGTCATTCTTCTACAAACCCAAGTGTATCCAAGCCTGCTACATTTAGGATTGTAACACACAGGAAATTAAAAAGGTTGGTGCCAAAGGTACAGCACTGCCAGGGATCATACATTTTAAAAATACTTGTGTTCGTGCTCTACTCAAGTTTTCCCTGTTGCTTGTTTTGAAAGTAGCTGGTTTGTTTTTTTTTTTTTTTCCATCCTGGATTGGGTAATGCTCTGTGTGAATAACAAGGGTAAAGTGTGGTCTTTAAAGTTTTAGGACTCATTTTCCTGCACTATTTTTGCTCTTTATTACAATTTAGCTCTAGAGATTTATACTATAGACTAAAAAGCCCTACAGGAGACTGAATCATGAATGAACTTTATACAACTTTCTGTTTGAACCTGATACTTTTTCTCATCTTTCTCATCAGAATGATCAGTGTTTTACTGAAATGTTGGCAGGCAGGGAGCAGAAATTGTGCCAACTGATGCTAACATTTCAACAACAGCAGGAGGGGAAAAAAAAAGACAATAAAAGAAAGAATAGCTGGAGAGTATACTGTTTTTCTAGAATTATGTCTCTTCTCAGAGTGCTCAGTTCTCCTTGAGCTGAGGCTGCTTCCAGTCATTTCTTAATGTGTGAACACAGCCAGGCTTGAAACTGTTTTAGGCTTCAGCTTCCAACTGCTCCATTTATCTCCAGCCTGACAAGGTAGCATGGTAACCATTGTATTAAGCCACAAGAGGAAAACTCATGAGATAAATGGTGGCTTTTCCCTCTGTTCTTTATTCTTGTTTTTCTGTAACCATGTAGGGCAGGCACTGTAATGTGTTTGATGGAGTTTGTTGTTCCCAGAGTATGAGGATGATGAAGTGGTGTTGGTTACAGTTTGTTGTGACAAATATTTTTTATTAGTGCAGCTTTATCATTTGTCCCTGCAGCTCATAAAAAGCAATAATACAAATATTAATATGTTCATGACTTGCAGTAAGCAGACCAATGGCTCAGCCCATGGAGGGCTATGCAGAGGCTGAGGATTTTACTAGTGATGCTGATTCCCTCACCAAACTAAGAATATAATCCTTGTGTGCCTTCCCCCTTGATAAAACCTCACTGCTTTTGTTTCCTTTATTTGCCATGCAGTCTGTTACTTCCTGAGCATGTTCAGAGTTACACATTTTGAAATAAGACCTCTCTAAAAAAGCCCAACCTGCTTAAAAGAAGAAAGTGTTAGCTGGTGGTATTTGACAAAGATAATTCCTGCCTTGTCTGTTACAACAATATATCTTTATAAGTGGTCCTGAGTCATAGTGCAGCATTTCTCAGTCATTGAATTTCTGGTCTCCAGAGAGATGAGGTTATTATTTTTTGCTCTTGCCCTGATGTGTAATTTTGTGCTATTCCAAGTAAATCTGACCCATTCATATTTAACTGGTGCAGACTAAAGCCTGAATTTGTTATGGATATTGGACTGACTTTTATAATGAACTTTTTTTTTAATATATTTTGAGTGGTGTGTGAATGTGGGCATAAACCTTACAGTTAGGAAATCAGAATATAAACAATGCTTGCATTACCTGCCTGATCCCTAACTATATCCTAAATATAGTTAAACAAAGTTTTATTCCTGCTATGTGTAAATTTGTTCAAATGTCCTGCTCTCTGTGGCTCCAGTGGGGATATTTTTATTTGTTCTTGCCTTTAGTTGTTCCTTTCAAAATTTAAAATATTAAAGTCCATCAGTCAAAATTTGGCATTCTAAATTGAGATTTCCATCAGCTTTGTAATTAGAAGCTAACCAGGTACTTATGTAATAAGCAAATAGCACCTGTTAAATCAGTACCAAAAAAAAAAAAGAGTATTCTTTATTCCGCATTGACTTATGCCAAAGAGGTATCTTTAAAGATTTGATCATTTATAGGAACATTCAGGAAATCTCAGCTGCTGATACCAAGGACATCAGTGCCAGATTTACAGTGTCAGATTTTATCTAAAGCTATTTAGAATTCACCACTTATTCCCACTGATGTTTCAACAGGTATAGCTTGAAAAAATTGCGTTGTAACATCTAAATTTTTTCATGCTCTATCTGAAAGGTTTTTCTTACAAAATAATTTTGAAAAGATATATTTGAGCTCAAATGTTTTCTTTCAACAAGAACTAAATAAACCACTGGCAGAACGGAAGTGAAAAGCCAGGATGACACATTTGGATAAGTAATGAAATGCAGTTCTCAGAGAGTTTAAGTGAACCAAAATGAAACCGGAATGAAAGAAAATGAATGGCTGTCCATGGAAGCATTAAGTGAGGTAAATGAAATGTACAGCACACTAAGGGGACTCATTAGGAATTTTACAAACAAGTAAAGTGCATGGAGAAAAAAAAAGGTAAATATATGTTTCTGTAAGAGAGACCTCTGAATATTACTAGACAGTTAAGCTGAAATGGATCCAAGTTTCTTCACTGGTTTTCACTGCAGGCAGGATAAAATCAGTGTATTCTTGGCAGGCATTTTATATGAAACTTCATTATTGTAGGTATTATGTCCTGGAGATTAGACTGATTGATATGTCTAAATTACAATAAGTCATTGTCCCTGAATTATAACTGAGAAAGGTTATGAATGGAGTCACAGGATGCTAAAAAAATGGGTTTGAGGTGTCATTGTCAGTCGTCTTTCTGGAAGAAAAACACTGAAAGGGTCAGATTTATATATAATGTAAGACTTTGTTTGTTCAGTTGTTATTTTGCTTTTTATTAATTTGAGAAATTAATCAGTTAATACATAATATCTCAGAAAGCCCACAAGCAATATTAGAAATAAGTCACGGGGTCTGGCAAACATTGCATCCCTCTGGTGGAAATGTGGAATTCATTGGCCCAACTCAGCAGTATAGGAAAAAGAAGCATACTGAGATTTGAACCCTAGTTGCCTGGGCTTAGGAAGAAAAATTGTCTCACAGAGGCTGCATAATTATCCTCCCTGGCTTTGTTATATGTTCTTGTGAAGGACCAGGCTCTTATCACACAGGGCTGGATATATTGGAGAGTCTGTTTCAGGGATCTTGTCAGTAATTACTCAGAGACACTGCAAGACCTCCTTGCCATTCGCTCTGGTGGTAATTGGTGACAAGTCAAATGACTGAAATTTCCCTGCTTTTTTGGGATCAGCAGGAAGCTGCTGGAACATAGGCAGTCTCTCCTTTTCTGAAGCCATATCTAACACACAAGAGCTGCTTATCTGTGCACACTTACTGTCTTTTTTTTCTCTTGCTACATTTCAGCTTTATGGCTTATGTCCATCTTTTCTGTGAGACTCCGACAATTTTCAACTTCATTTTGAATATCTTTATTCAAATGCAGATTTTGTCTTTGTAGCCAGGACCAAGTTGAAGGCATCTTTGAAGAAATGCTAATAAGACTGCTGTGGTAATGCACTGCTTTTTAGACATACCTTCCTTCTTAAGAACATTTCTTTGAAATCTACACTAAAAAAAAAAATGAACCATTTTGCTCTTATCAACACTGCTTTAATGTGCTCAGAATAAGATGCCTGCATAAACCAGAAAATTGATAGGTGATAGTGAGCTACTCCTTTGCTGTGCTGAATGTGGGTGGGTCTGCTTTAGTGCAGTCCAGAAGGGGATTTTGAAAGAAACATCTTTATGTTCCTTTTCTTCTTCTTTGTAATTTAGCTGATTAGCATACTGCATTCCCTGAAGTGGCACACAGGCCTGAGCACATGATAAACAACGCTAAAACCTGGTTTATCATCTGTAAGGTAGAGGTGCAGGATACTGCACCAAAGGAATTACTTGGCTGGGAAATGCTATCAGGGTGGCTCGAAATCCAATCCACAGAAATTTCTTTTTTCAGAGAAAGGAAAAGAGAATGCAAGACCTGTAAATGACACTATTGGATGGAATTGGAGAGAACCTAAAAAATTGCAAATCCTGAAAGATTCTGTCTCTTACAAGATGGAGAGGAAACTTTCTTCACTGGGAAAAGATCAGCTGAAAAGAAAAATGTCACACACAAGTCTGCTCATCAGTTACTGTGATTTGCTGCATTTGCCAAGTTACACGAGCATACTCAATTGCAAGACAGCTTTAAGGTTACAGAAAATCCCTAATAACTTTATTATTCTCTCTTAAAGCAGGTAAAGTCCTTTTAACTGCATTTGGTATCATTTTTCATGAGGACCCACTAGAGTTAAATTAATATATTTCTAGAGATAGCTCAGTCATCCCAAATAATTTCTGTCTTATGTTCAAGCCTTTGCTAGCGTACTTTCAGTTTGAATTGAATTCTGGAGAGACACTGAGAATGTTAATTAGATTCTCTTTGTGCTCTAAGAGGGAGGAAAAGCAGAAGGGATAATTTTTAACGTTTCAGTTGAGCAGTGTTTGCAGTGCACATTCCTCTTTCCTACAATATTACATGGAATTAGAGGTAGAAATTTCTAGAATTGGCATGTTCACTGTGCTATCTGAATTTGCTAAAGGTGTATGTGGCCTTTGGATAATATGCATCGAGTACAGAGTAGTTTTTTTAAACTGATTTTTTAAAATATATTAGCCTGAGTGTCTTATTTAAATGCTAATATATCTGGGTGCTGCACCAGTGTTTTATAACACTGAAACTGCACGGGAACTTGACTGAGACAAAAGCACTGAACACATCAGCTAAACAGGGGGAAATATTTGTGTGAGCTGATCCTTGTTTGCACAGCCACGTCACTTTCTCCCAAACCAGTTTGTACAAATGGGGCAACAACAGCATCAGGAAGGATGAGGAGGGGAGGAAAAGGGCTTTGTCTGCCTTTGTCACAGGCACTGGAGCATGAGGGCAGGGCTGAATGCCAGGAGGCATCCCCAAAATGCCCTGGGATTGGCACTGCTGGGATTGGTAGCAGCACTGGGTGCATCAGCAGATGCACTTGAGGAGATGAGGACAAGCTCTTCCTTCTGCAAAGGTTGCTGTGGCTGAGACTAAAGCCAGAGAGTAAAGACCTTCCTGCATCTTCCTGTTTGTGCTCCCAATTCTGGAAATTTGACAAATCAAATTAAAACAAATGATAGATCATAGGTAGATGACTTGTTTGAAAAATAGAGCTTTGCACCTTAGCTAAAAGAGCTTCACAAAATAGGTTTATATGCATTAATTGTTATCATAACAATGTTAGTCATAGTACATTGCGTACTTCACTGTACACAACAAATTATGAACACAACCATCAAAGACGTTTTTTCTGTCCAAGAGAGAGGGGGAAATGTGAGAAATGGATTTGTAGAGTTCTCGAAGCCTGACAGAAGGCTCACACAGTGTGCATCTGTATGCAAAATTTGAGATAAGAAATGCTGACTTGGAAATGCCATGGAATAGGACAGACATTGCTGAGGGAGAAATGGAACTAGAAACAAGTTTCAAAGGATGGCCTTGCAAATAAGACTGGATACTTTGGACAAACAGAACTATGAAAGATGCATTGTAGTAGGACCCACAAGGGTTAATTTTAGATGATTGGCTTTAAGGCATTTACAGCATGGTGTGGCTAAAACTGATAGGCCAAGAAACACTTATTGTATATTGTAATTAGGAAATAGTTAGCTTCTGATTGTGATGTGTGAATTACAACACCTGTATTGTCTCACCCTTCTCATGAGACTGAAAATGGAATAAAAGTTTTTGAAACACTTCTCAGTTGCCCCATCTCTGGGTCAGAAAAAGGTATAATGTGACACCTTCTTTCTGCAAACGTTGCTGTGGCTGAGACTAAAGCCGCAAAAGAGAGTAAAGACCTTCCTGCATCTTCCTGCTCATGCTCCCAATTCTGCTGCCAAGAGGAGAAATGAGGTAGAACAAAACAAATTGCCTCATTACTGATCCAAAGAAAAATGAAATACAGCCTGTGAAAGGAGCAGAAGTGGCAGTGAGCAGAAAGAAGCTCAATTGGCAGTGCTTGGTAACATGCTGAGGTATCAGAAAAGCACAAAAGAAGTGCAGGGAGAAAGCAGAGAGCAAGTTGTAACCTCTGGAACCTGCCCACTCTGGCAGTGTTGGGAGCTGGGGGAAGGAGGTGAGCCCGGGCTCCCTGCAGAGCTGCCTGTCCCTACCACCCCAGAGAAGTCCAGGGCCTTAGCACCCACAGAAACATTATGGATCTGCAAGGAAAAAGGGATCTGACAGCTCTGAGAAGAACTGGCAGTAGGAAGACTCGGAAAAAAATTAAGCCCCAGATGAAAGAGAATTGAGGTCAAAACAGGAACAGATGTGCACTAAAAATAGAAGGACAAGAAAAAGATAGATGCAAAGGTCCTTGCAAGTAGACAGATATTTACCGGGAGGGAGAGACATCTTATTAAAGGAGAGATGGAAAAGCAGTGGTAATACAAAGGGGAAAAATTGCAGCACAAGTTAAGAAGCCTCTTCTTTCAATTTAAGTTATTCTTATTTAGCTCTAACTAAATCACTCCTTGAATCCTCAACTTGGATTATTACTCAGAAAAGCAATGAACCTTATGTAAGGGGCACCAGTGTAGATGCTGCTGAGCACCTCTGCAAACTTGAGATAATGACATTAAGGGAATTAATAGAGTTAAAGTACAGCCTACATTTAGTTCTAATTAGACAAAAGATAGCAGCCAAATTGCCACTAAAATTTAGATAGAGAATTCAAACAAGTCGTGGAAACTGTGGCAGTAAATAACTTCTGGGTTTAGTACAATTCCCTGAAATCTCCCTACTTCTCCATTTTGCTGTTTGTTCCCAATAATTTCATATAGTCTGGGGAGCCAGACCTCAGGCACAGCTGCACTTGAGCCCCAAGCAGGATGACAGTTTTCATGTGGCACTTCTGGGAGTAGGAAGTTGTTTCTGGAAAAGGGACAGGGAATGAAAGTGAAGTTTCCTTCCAAGAGCAGCAGAAAGAAAGAACCATAACCAGCCCTGTCAAACTCCTTCAGCCTTTCCCTCCCACGAACACAAAGACATGTACAGGAAAAGTTATCAGTTCCAGACATTTCCCTTTGGGTTCTCAAGTGGAGTAAGTGCACTCACCAGTCTGGTTGTGTAACTTCCAACTATTCCTGTGCAGTAACCAGTCACTATCAAGCAATATTTATCTTGGCATTTCCAATGAATTCCCCAAAAACTACCCTGTGATTCCCAAATATCTATAATTTTCTTGTTTCACTCAATTGTTTTTTAACAGTTAAAACAGGCCCAAGAGCATTCCTGCGGTGGGACATGAGGGCAGCAAAGTGACCTTGGGAATAGGTCGTGGTTGCATGTTGAGGAAGAGCAATTTGAAATGATGCTTTACATATAAGCTTTGCATAGATAAATATTCTGTAATAGCAGGAAGAACAAATCTTTTTTCCTCTGTCTTAATAAACATTAATGAACAAAGATTTCGTTTTATTGTTCCTGTCACTATCATTACTATTTTTATGCCATTTATGCTCGATTTTCTAAGAGCCAGGTGACAGTAGTCTTACATGATTTTTTTTATACTTTCTTTCCATTATATTCTCGTGTTTACAGCAGACTTTCTCCTGTTCTTCCCCCTAGCAGTTTTGTTATTATTCTGCCTTTAAATTCCTTCAAGTGATTTTCAGTAAGCTGCCTGTATGGTCTTTCATCAGGTACAAAGAGAACCCTTGGCAGATTCTCTGCAAGTAAAAATAACATTTTGGTTTTTACGGCAGTGCTCTAAAAAAAAAAAAAAAAAAAAAAAAAAAGTACTTTGTCCCATTTAACAAAATTTCATTGGTAATTATCTCACCCAAACTGTTGGTCTAAATATATGTTCTTCACTTTACGTGAGAAGGTTTTCCTTATTAATTTCTCTAATTGTGGCAATTCATTAGCAGCCATCCAAAAGCAGTCTTGTCTATTTCATGGACCTCATTTCAAGGGGAGAGGTAGACCACAGAAAAGGCTATTTATGACTGATCTCTGTCCTCCTGCCTGAATTTCTAGTCCCCTTTTTACTTGTCTCTGAGCTCACATGTCACTTCCCCTGCATTAATGATTCCACAGCTTCTTTCAGCTGCTATTCTATTGTTTATATGGAAAAATATGCATGGGTGTAATTAAAAGCAGTCCTCAAAAGTAGCTAGTGTAAAAATTTGGGTTCATGGGGGTTTCTCCAGGCTTTTTATTTCCTCTAAGAGGCCAAACCTGTCCATGAGCAATGCATTGATCACAGAGAGGG
Organism: Ploceus nigricollis; assembly: GCA_013399945.1. Lineage (NCBI taxonomy): Eukaryota > Metazoa > Chordata > Aves > Passeriformes > Ploceidae > Ploceus > Ploceus nigricollis. Next base: position 19,487 of record VXBC01011093.1, read on the forward strand.
AAGGCAGGAGGTAACACATTTGAGATTGTGATAGAAGGAGGGTAAAGACAATTAGCTTGCAGAAAAGGAAAGATGTGAGAAGTACAGCCTTGGTGCTTCCTACCTCTGCTTTGCGAGGCAGTGTGATAGAGGACAGACAAATATTAAGTGTGGTTTTGGGCACAGGAGGGTGATGAAGCTGGTAAGGAGAGGCAGAGAGCAGAGCCTGGCTTCCCTTCAGCAGGTTTTGACATAAAGAAAAGGTAAAAATAGTACCAAGGAGGAAAGAAGAGACTTTGACAAGTTTTTAGTAGCAGCAGAACAGATGCTTTTGTTAAGGAGTTGTCCAAAAGGACGTTAAACGTAGGTAAGAAAAACTCCAAAGTAAATAACCCTGGGAGAGCTCTTGTGTGCAGGGGAGGGAGGGGGGGACCAATAAATGATTCCTAGGTGTCAAAAGGATGATGAGGGCCATTACAGAGCATGGCAATATGTATGTATGTATGTATTTGTGCATCCACTAAAATTCCTGTATTTGCCCCTTGATCAAATATCCAAAGGTAACAAGATAAAGCACACACCCGCAGAGTATCCCTGAGTTGGAGGCTGCATTATGGTCACATTACTAATTCACAGAAGTGACTGTTTGCCAATATTTCACTGACAAAACCTTCCATGATCATATTTGTGGCTTATTAGTCCAGTACTTTTTATTTAGCTAGGGGGAAGTCATTGACTTGGGACTTTCTGCCTCTGTTCCCTCACCAATTCTATCTTAACTAAACAAATTTCTGAAAGAGCTGCTGGATGAATGAGTCATTTTAAAAACTGAATAAAGATGTAAAAAGTTGTTCATTAAGCTTGTAACTTCACAGTTAGGTGTGCTAAGTGAAACATAAAGCCTGTGATGAAGACAAGTTTTGATAATTTTTAATTTGCCATCAGTGCAGCCCAAGTCTCTCAGCCACTTATGGGAGCCACCTTTCAGGAATCATCCAGTCCTGGTTGGGCCACTGAGCTGGAACATCTTCTGGCTGCCTACACCTAACTGTAGAGGCAACAGCAATCTTAAATTTATTACACATTTTCAATGTAGCTCTGGGTGGACTGAAGAGGAAGTGTGATCCCACTGCCAGAAAAGTGGAGCATTGGATTGCATTTTGTAGCAAGCACCACCTGCCTCAGGGCTGGCTAAACAACCTGAAATTCAGGTGACCTCCTCCTCAGGACAGAAACAAAACCTATTGATTGGAAAGAAACATCCTCTGAGTTGGCTTAACTCTCTTCTGCTCCCTGAGTTTTGGGTCCTGAACTCTGTGGTGCAAATGACCCAGTGCTGGGCCAACCTCTGTGCACAGCCCAAACTGCCTCAGGGAAGGATTGTATCTAGTATTATTTATATTCCTTTTTTTGTTCACTTGGGCTATAATTAATATTTTCAGTATACCTAGCCAGTGTAGTTCCTCATGTCAAGAGTGTTTGTGCTTACCTATTCCTTAAAAAAACTCTTTCAGCCTTTGGAGAAAAGTCACTGCTGAGGATTCCTTGTGTAAGTCTTAATCATAGTTTTTGGTAGTGGATTCATCCTGCAGGCACTCTGAAAGCAGCCTCTGTAGAGCTCTATGTACTTCATTTGCAGTGAGTAGGCAGAAAATTTAGGCTTAGGAGAAAGATTAGGAGAAAATTTCAATAGATTTCAGTGGAAATTTTCAGTGGATTTCAGGAACATCTGAAGTGTAAGGAAAGGGAGCTTAAAACTGGCATGCCATACATATGACCCAAAGCTTCTATGACAGCTGTGAACAGAGAATATCTAGGTGAGAAAACTCATCTTAAAAGAGAGTTAATTTATAGAGAAGCATCAGAGATTCATAATTCACACAATACATTGTTATAACATTTTTCACAGATGTATTTGTAGTTTTCAGTCTTTTGATTTTGCCATCCATCCACTGTGCACGTTTTCATAAAAGATTATTTTACAATTAAATTGTGTTCTGAAATATGGGTGGAGTTCTGGACTTGTTCTCAATTATTGATTTCTGTGCTAATATGTGTTAACTGCAGAGAAACGGCCTTTTCTTTCCATTTGCCTACCTGCAATTTGCATGCAGGCAGGCAAATGCACTAAATAAAACAACCCTTGACACTGAGCAATCTGATTTTTTTCGTAGATTGTGGCCCTGATTTCACTGAGCTATAGTCCTTGTTAGTTTGGCTAACTCGATATCTAACAAGAAATTTGTGAATGTTTCTGTTAATAAGAAGCAGATAGGCACAAGTTTGCTCAGATCTTTAAGTGAGAGAAGAGAAATTATGAGAAAAATGTATCCTTAATTCTTCAATCAGAAGATTGGACTCTGGGCTCCCCAGGGAAGCAGACGCAATGAGTGAAGCTGTCGGATGTTTACAGCTCAGCTTTTTGAGAGCAGAGGCATATATAATTGAAATTATGTTTCAAGGGGATCTATCAAAGTATTTTTGGCATATGGAATAACATTCACTTAGTGAACAATTTGGAACCACTGTCTCTTTCATCCCATTAAACATCCAGATGTTCCACACGTTCATGTTCTTATTTGCAAGGCAGAGAAACACCATTGCCACTGCAGAATAAGGCATGGAAATGGAAATGAGGCAGATATTTGCTGCCTGTGTGCTGATTATTTGCTGCCTGTTTGGGGTGAGATGGCAATGCAAATATTTGGAAGGGAGATACACTTTCTGTAAAATTTTTAAATTTTTCTGTATTAAATTCTCATGATGATCTGGCTTGCTGTAAAATTTTACTTCCATATAGGAAGTATAATGGTGTGTGTAAAGCAGACAGAAATGATACAAAATGCTACGTGTGACTTGTAATTAAATGACAACTCTGTTATTAGGGTGATGGATATCTGAGGAAACTGAAATAAACCAGCAAATGCCACTGATAGGCCTAGATCCAAATGGAATTCAGCCAAGACAGCAGTGCTGGGAAATAGTGCATCATCAGCTGGGAGATGATGGCTATTTGAGAAACGAGCTTTGCATCCTCAAATTCCTAACTCATCTTCACAGCTTTACAACTAATGTTCGGGGCAGCCTTCCAGAGGAGATGCCAATGTTTAAAAATTCTGGTGATACACTATTCTCTGCCTTGTGAAAGTCATCCTGCTTCTGGAAAGTTAAGATGGAAAAACTGAATTGCATAAGGAAGGCATAAAATCCCCAGCTCAGCTGGCCATCCTCTGAGAATGGTGTTAGTGGGCAGAGGAACAGTGAGAATCAAACTATAGGACTGGAAGGTCTTCATCTTTCACATGCAAAAAAATAATAATTCATAATAATACACTATGATATAATACATAATAACATTGTAATGCAATATAGCATGATGTAATAGCTGCTGAATGTATTTTATATTTAGGTCTAGAAATGTCAGTAACTTGGATCTGTAGAGTGAAGAGTTTCTGCAGTCAGAATTCTGTCTCTGTTTTTTCCAAAGCTCAATGGAGCGCAAGGCTTAGAGGGTTTTGGCACATAGATGGCAACAGAAGGTTTGATGCAAGGGAATTTTAAATACATGGAATAAATACAGCTGAAGTAATCTAACGGTGAAGTAGGAGGCCCTAATTCCATATCTGTTGTTCTTATCTCACCTGAAGAATCCCTTCACTGCACAGTTCCTACCATCACAAATAACTTGACATTTGATATCCTTCTAGAGGCTGCGACCTGAAAGAAGCAAAGTTGTTTTCCTGTTTAATATCTGTTTTCACAGCCCATAGAATCTTCTAAACCCTCAATTTTGGACAAAAATAATCATACCCTAAATACTTCAAGCCCCAATAAAACTGCCCCATCAGAGATATTCTCATATTTAATAGCCTTCCTGGTAGAAATTTGCACCTTAATTCAGAGCTGAATTTCTCCTACACCAGCTTTCAGACATTGGACATTCTTAGGACTTTTTTTTTTACCAGATTGGATAAGCCATGTTTTTGGACTTTCTTGCATGTCCCACTATCTATACCACGCAGAAATGTTAAACCAACTGCTCCCAGCTCCAAGGAAACTGTTCCATTTGTCAGGATGTACAAAGCACTGGAGGAGATTTCCATCAGTGTCCTGCTCCTCCCATGGAATCGTGTGGGAGCCTGAGGGTGCCTCCAGAGGCTTTGTCCTTGGCCACCTGCTGGGAACAGGCATGCCAGTGCTTTCCTAAAGACAGGAATCAGCTCTGCCAGGAAGATTTCCAGGGGGTTGTGTCCTGGCACTGTCCCAAATGTACCCAAACACACTCCTTGGAGGAAGAAGGGGGCTGGTGCCATCCTGTCTCTGTTGGTGGTAAGGACCTGCACTTTCCAATTTCTCCTCAGGTCTAATTTTCAGGGTCTTGCTTGTCCCAGGGGGAATGTCTCTCTGGGGCCAGGGCTGGCCAGGCCAAGAGCAGGCAGGTGGAGGAGTCTGTTCCTGCAGGGCAGTGATTACTTCAGGGCTTGGCACCAATGCCTGCCAGACAGGAAAGCAGGTCTGTGCTGCTGCTGGATCTCAGCCACTCCTGAGATGCTGCAGGAAGGTCGAGGAAAGAGCCAGGATGTTGCTGGGACTGCAGCTGGTCACAGTCATTTTGGATGCTTGACAACTGGAAACAGCCCAGAGTAGCTCCTTCTCCTCCTCCTCCTTTAATTTTCTGGTCAAAGCTATTTAGCACACTTGTATTTGATCTGAATTTCTTAGAGGATTAGGACAATCAAACCAGTATATCCAATATTACCAATTTAAGAAGATGATTGTTGAAGAAATAAATTCATTTTCTAAGGGAAGTTCTCAAAGGAAAATGTCAATGCCAATCCCTTTAGTCCTCATGCATTTAGAAAGAACAATGCTAATGGGAAAATAGTGTTTTCTCCTTTTTACTACTGAGCAGATGTAGTAGAGAAATCTGACTAATATTTTAGCTTGTATTAGTTGTATAAAACCAAGCACTAAGACAAAGAGCAAACTTTCTAGTCCTTACTAATTAAATTTCACCACCAAGAAGTGATGAAAATTCATGCAGTGAATTTTTTCTGCCTGAAAAATAAGGGCAATATATCCTGTAAGAACTGAGCTCCAAACTGATCTCAGCTTAAGACAGTCTGGCGAGGAAAAGTGGTTCAGGTGCTGCTTTTCTTTCATGCCAGCAGTCTTGTTTTGAACTTCGAATCACCTAAGTGAAAGTTTAAGACTTCTAAAAAAAAAAAATATATATATACAGGACTTGTGTGTAACTAGAAAACAGAAAATAATAGAAGAAATAGTTTTTAGATTTTTCAGATACAGTGTTGGGCACTGATGTATTAGAAATAGCACAAAATGAAAGCTACTCATTTTGCTCTATGCTAGAATATTTTTTACCAAATTTCTGCAGGAGGGTTTTACTGTAGCCAGTTATGCCAGGAGTTCAGAAATTCTAACTTATTGTAACTCAACTATTTCATGCTCCAGTGGTTCCTGGAACTGCAGGGAGATTTTTATAAATACATGGTGGGGCAGATCTTGTACTGATATCTGCCCAGTGAAAATGGATTCCCCTTTTGGCTGCCCACCTCTGCCTGAGATAATCACAGGAAAAGTGAGTGGTAGTGAAATGCCATCAAGTCTGGTGCTGCCACACTCTGGGGATCTTTATCTCCTGCTACATTTTTTTAACTCTATAAACTCAGAATAAAATCAGGAGTGCACTGTCTACAGCCGTTTGGAAATAGTCTGTATTTGCCAGTTGCTCTCGTGCTCGATAAGGAAATATGGCAGTGGTCCATGGGAGATGCTGTTGTCAGAATAATGATGTGATACAGCCTGTTTGGTTGTGCTTAAGCACTGATAAATAAACATATCCTTTTTGTTCCCTCTGCTTTCCCATCCCTGCTATGAGGTTCAGGATTCAGGCACTCACATGTCCAGCTTTATATATTATGTGTCTAAAAAAGGTTGGCATAAAGCTATACAAAAGTGAATGCAGAAAACCAGTAGAAAATAAGACTCCTCTGAGTCTTAATCTTGTTTTTTTTTCTCTTTTCTGGACACCTACAAGAGACAAAGACTTCTGAGATGCTCTTGCTGCAAGTCAGCTTTTCATTCCTCCTCTCCTTCCATTCCTTCTGTTCAACTCTTTTTTTTCCTCTCTCTTTTGAAAAGATGGGAGAAGTAAAAGTCCCTTGGGAGAGTTTAAAATACTTGGGGTGATAAAACAGAAAAAAATTGAAGCAGGCAAATCTTTCTTAGTCCTTGAGTAGCTGGAAAAAAAAAGCAAAACCATTCTTGTTCCAAAATTTTGCCATGTCACTGGCAGGGCATGTCTCCAAACTTCTAATACAGGTCTTCATGTCAGAGAGGACTTAGGGGTTTGGAAAGGTGGGCACTGCAGACTGGGACATGTGGATTTTGGTCTGACTGTCATCTCTTCGTTGCTTCCAAGTTGCTTTCAAAAAGATACTTGTTTAGAAGTTGTCTTAAAGCAAATTAGTGAAGGTAGTAAAAAGCCTTACTTCTGGAGAAGATTAATTATTTGAACATGTTTCAAATAAATTTGGGTCAAATGCCAGTCCCGTTGATAGCTCTTTACAACATATAAATAAAATTTGGGATTTTTTTGGCTTAAGAGCTGACATGCTGTAGTGGTTTTGGTTTGTTAATTTGAGAGTTTTTTGGTTAATGTATTAATGAGTGTGGTGGGTTTAGTGTTTGTCAATTGCTAGTGTACTTATTAGAATGTATTTCTTTTGTGAGGTAGGATTAGGAAAAAGGTAAAGTAGGTTTAAAACTTTGAAAGGGTATAAAGAAAACTTTATTAATGGTAATTTAAAGAAAGAGTAATAAGAATTAGAAAAAAAATTTTAGGATACTTTTTTCTTTTTGTAACTTTTTTATTGATAATGTAAAGAAATAAAACTTGACATTTTAGTTTGCTATTTTTAAATATTTTTTTTT
>VXBC01011093.1:31052-43205 GCA_013399945.1 Ploceus nigricollis
GTTGTGTCAGACATGTTTGACAGCACTTGTATTTTTATTAGCTTAGAATAATTAGTTGGGGTATTTATGTACTAATATTACCTAATTAACTCAGCAGCAAGGTAATTAATTTATTTAATGGCTGTCCAAGAAAAAAAATAGTGTTGTAGTATAGTGAGATGGTTTAATTTCACTATATTCTTTTTGCTTAAATGATTTTTCAAATAGGTATTTTTTCTTAAAAGGATTCGAAGAATATATCTGTTTTATTAGAGAGGGCAATTTCTGCATTTTACCCATGATAAAAGGTCCAGTGTAAATCATGCAGGGAGAGAGCAGAGGAACTGGATGCTCTTCCTTCTCAAAGGTGCTGTTAGGTAAGGTGTGCTCCATCCATCAGCACCAATTGCAGTTATTCCATTGCTTTTAAATTCCCAATGCATTTTTTTTTAATATCCCTTATCGCAACGTTGCAACATCAGACAATAACATATTGGGTGAGAATGTTGGGCACTGAGCAGATATTAAAGCAAAACAAAAAAAAAATATTCAACACAATGACTTCCCAAACTATGCATGGTTTTCCCCCTTTTGTATAGGCTTGACTGATCTCCCCCTTAATGATTTAATGTGTTTTGTAGAGTCTTGTGACAGTAACCACATGTCTAAAAGTCAGTCAGGTGTCATACCTGGTCTTTCTGTCCGTTTTGAACCTGAGCACCATGGGCTTTATGTCCTTTAATTTTTGGAAAAGGTGATTTCCATCCAGTGACTGAAGTTAAGGGCTGGTCCGTGTATGCCACAAGCCTTGCAGGATGGTGGTTTGGAGTGGGGGTTCTCCCACTTCATTTGTTCCTGTTTAAAGAGTATTAGTTTATTTTCCTCTGCTAAAAAATGTGAATATTCATGTCAGATCAGTTCCTAAGAGTTCTGTGCAGTAAGATTTACTCATTAGTCAAGTAGTAGTAGGAGGTAAGAGATTTTTGCATCAAATGGGATGCAAAAAAAGGAAAGGTTGGGAAAAGCCTAAAGGACTTAAATCAACAGCTGTCACTGAACTCTGAAAAGTGGTTCTGTGAAAAGGATATGGGCATCTCTGGCTCCCAAGGACATCTGGTCAGCTTGGGGGAGGGAAGAAATACCCACTCAAATGGCTTATTGACTTTGCAGGCCAAAAGGTCAGGCCAGAAAGCTGCAGACTGCCCAATTAGACAGAAGCTTCTCCTTACAGATCCCTACAAAGCTTTAAAAGACTATTTCTTGTGTCTTTTCTAGCGCCAGCTTTGGTAGCCCTGTCATTGGGAAAGTTGTTGTCCTAAAGGAGCTCTCAACTCCACACTTTTAATCACTCACATAACCTCTCTTTACCTTCCCTCACAGATGTTTTATTTTTATTTACCCTGGTGAATGATCCACAGCAGAGACAGTCTGGCTCTCCGCAGCTGTTTCAAACGCCATCCTGGAAGCAAATTCTGTGCTAATGTTGATCTTTGATAGTTTATCATTATCAGAAAATGTTGTCATGCCTTTTTATTCGTAGCTAGCCAGTTCCAAATGATATATATATATCACACTAATTCATGCACCATCACATCTCAGTGCCTAATTAAAAAACTGATGACTTAAATTCATCAGTGTTTCTGCCAGTCCCTGAAATACCCTCTTGCTTTTGTCATTCCTTCACCGAGGGGCTCCTTGGTTGATTCATAAGCTCACTGCTAATCTAATGACCTGCAAGTGAGAAAGTTACATTTCTAATTTATTTAGAGGTGGAGAGGTTGTTTCAGAATGGCAAGGTCAATAATTAGGCTTTTCTTACTTGAGCCATTGGGAACTTGTTTTTGTGGGGTTTTGGTGAGGTTTTTTACATACCAGATTCAAGAACTAGTTGCTATCTGAAGTATTTTCACTGTTAAAGTGTAAAACTAGAAACCAATTAATTCCATAACATTTCTGCAAAGAAGTTTGATAAATCTAGTGTCCTAAATCTTTCATTTAGAGGGTCTTTTTTACCTTGTCTGCATTTTTGCATTTTTAAAAAATATTTTTCCCTCACACTTTTTTTCAATTTTTAATTTTTTTTTTTAATGTAGAAGCCAGTACTAGCATTTGTCCACATAACAAGGTGACAAATATTATAATTTCCCTTTTCCTGCTTGTTATTTACCAGGTTATACACAAAAGTCTGAATTAGTAGTCTTCATGGATCATCTTAGTTAATAAGTTCCAGTTTCCTAAGCCATTTCCAGAATTATTTTTCTGGGGTCCTTTTCTTTGGATTATATATTCTACATGCTTTGTTCCTAAAATCCAGGTATTATATTTCNTGAATGAATCAAACTAAAAAAGTGATCCTTGCAGTACAGCTGATCTGTTCTTGACTTTCTGCGGCACGCTGCCAAATTTTTGCATCATACAGAAATTTTTTATCAAGATTTCCATATATTTTTTTCCCAAATTGTCTGTGTGGTTATACACAGCTGTGTGCTGAGGCCTCATTCTTAGCTGGGAACTGGGAAAGAAGGGAATCTGCAGATCAGAGCATGTTATCTGTGTCAGCAAATTATAATCTTCCCTAGTATTGGGTTTGAGAGCACAAAATTTTTATGTATTAATTTTAATAATAACATGATCAAAGAACACAGTGTATTATTTATAATCTTCTAAAATGCAAGTGTCTCTCGTACCAATTTTTAATGAATTTCCATATTCTCTTGTTACTAGGGAAATACCTTTACCCCTATTTATTACCTCGATAAATATTTCAGTAAAGTGTTTTGTAGTTTTTCAGTGCATGTTTTGCACTGCCACTGGAGTAGAGATTGTAGGATCCTCAATAAGTGGCAGCTCCAGGCATGGGCTGCATCTCAAAACATTTTTATTTTTCCATAACACATTTCAGAAGTCTTCATCAGTGAGGTCCCTGATTGTTTAGGAAGAATAATACACCTCAGAAATAAATTCTCCAGCATCAGGAAGGCTAGAAATAAGAAGGATGGGGAGTAATAACAGAAATTGTACTGAAGTAAAATGAAGAATCCCAAATATTTTATTGACCTGAGCTCTGGTAAATTCAATACCAGTGTCATTTCAATGAGTTTTCTGGCCCTTTGGAGCTGTAGTTCGTTAAGTGTGATTAATACTCCTCCACTGATAATTTTTGTACAAGATCAAACATATATTAACTTGAACTAAAAATTCATAATTAACTAAAAAATATTTACATGTCCACATACAAAACAGTTCTTCTATCTCTTTGTAGCCCTTAAAAAATGCTTTTCTTCAGTGCCCCATCCCCGGTGTGTGTCTAACTGTGCCGGGGGAGCACCGTTCTGCATGTTCCAGAAATCAGAGGCTGAGCAGTGTCCTTTCAGCACTGCTGCAGGGCCACAGGAGCCAGGTGTGAGCAGCCTGGTGGCTTTTCCTCTCTTGTTGTGGTGGCAGTGGGCTGGGGGCGGCTGCAGCGGGGGCTGTAATTTTAAATAGCAGTGGTTGACACCTCTTTTAAATGCTTCCAGTAGCACCAGCACATGAACACAGTGACTAAGAGTGCCTGACAATTTCAGTTTTGCTGCACTTACTGCTTTGACAGGCCTTGACTTTCTGCCAATTCAGTTGGAAGCAGGCTTTATATCCCTTTTGCCCCACTGGCTTTCCAGATTCTCTCTCTTTTTTTTTTTTTTCCTAACCACACATTTCTTTCTCTCACAACTCTGATTTCTCTGGGGTAGTGGCCACAATCCCCCCTTCCCCACAACTTGTGGCCACCTGTGCTGTCTCTGCAGTTAAATCATTAAGATATATTCTGAGAAAACAGGAGAGAGAGACATAATTACAACATTAAATGATCTTTTGCCTCTGTAATTTTTTAATAAAAACTTCTGACTTGACCCGTACATGCAATTGTTTGGTACTTCTAAATATTAGGAGTAAAGTTAACCTGTCCATTAACAGCCTCCAGCGTGACCCTGTCCCCCTCTCTGGTGCCATGAATGTGGTATTTCTGTGTTCCCTCAGCCTGTTTGGATGGCATATGAACTCCCAGAGATGAAGAGTAGGGATTTATCCTTCTACTGATTCCAGGCATGGTGTGGGTATAATACAGGCAAAACTCCCAGAACTTATTTGTTGAAGAAAACCACATTTTATCAAGAAAATAATGGGCAATTCTAGGACCAAGGCTGAATTCCTCACTAATTTGTCATATCACCTTTTCAAGTTTTAGCCCATGAGTTTCTGTAAATATTTCTAATTGTTACTGGGAGAAAATAAGTTTACTGAAGTGGGTCAGAGCACTTGAGCTCCTGGGTCCCAGCTCCAATTGGCAGCTAGCAGGGATTGTAGCTCTTCACAAACTGGACTAAAAGGAGTTGCTGATGTCAACTCATTTTTAAATAGTCGAGTATGCACAATGCAAATCTCATTATCTCTTCTGTTCTGCTTTCTGGGACTACAAAGGCTCCCCTGGTGCTGGGGGTTGAGTTATTTCTTTGCTCTGAATGGTGCTGCCAGGTCTGGGCTGGTGATGTACTGAGTGTTAGAGAAATGATGCCACCTTTTCATGTTCTCCAGCTTGTTGATGGCTTTTTTATCTCTTTATTGTGGTCTTACAGTCACCCACTGGCAGAACATTTGTGAGAAATATAGATGTATTATTTCCCTGGGTAAATTGATAGCTCAGGGTTATTTGATTTTTTTTTGTGAGTTGTTTTTTGGCAGGTTTTGTGAGGGTTTTTTTTGTGTGTGTAGGGGCTTTTATTGTTTTTTAGGTTGGTTTTTGTTTTTTTTTTTTTTTTTTTTTTTTTTTTGTCCACATGCATCAGTACTTCATTGTTAAGGAGCAGTTAAAGATTTAAAATAGGATAGCAGGAAAAATACCAAAGGAACCAACATAAATCCCCCTCCCCACAGATTGCACTAATTTCTGAGCTTTCATAGTTTCTTTTAAATCAACAGAATTTACTTGTGTCAGAGGCACAACATGGATATTTTCTAGAGGAAGGTTTTGAAGGGAGAGCAGAGTCCACAACAGCTGATCACTGTGGTCAGTTGCTAAAACTCATTTTCCTTTAACAACCAAATACCTTCTCAGGTCTTCTGTAATGAAAGAGTGAAAGAACAGAGAATACCTGAGGAAGCATTGTGGAACCTATGGAAAGAATGGCTGCTTATTGGGGAAAAAACAGTTTTAGAGTAAAAACATGTCTGAACTATTGGTGCTCCATAATCATTATGTTGTGCAATAGCCTACAAACTGCCATCTGGCACAGAGAATAATGAATACAAATCAGATGTTCATAGTGGGGAAATTTATTAGCATCACTCTGATGAAATGGCTAGATGTGGCTCCCTATTTCCTATGTTTTTTTTAAAATTATCTACTTTCTATTAGCAGCGATAAAAGGACATGAAAACAAACTAATAGAAGTTTTCAGAGGGTTTTTGTAATATTTGTAATTTGAAATTTCTCAGAAGAAATCTGCTGGGAGTGCCAAGATAATTTGGGCAACACACTCGAAGCAGCTGTCGAGATTCTCTTTTAGGATTTCCCATCCCTGAGGGACACCTACACCACGTCTGTGCTCAGCCCCTCACTGCTGTCAGCAGATTTTCATCCCCACAGGACACTCTCCAAAGGATGGATGCAGGATGAGAATTTCTTTGGATAGGCACAAGAGAGATTCAAGCAACATTCCATTATGTGGAGATATGCCATCTAAGTCAGCCTTTAATCATATATTGACTTGAACATCTCCACTCTATTAATAAACATTTTTATCTGCAGGACAGTCTGGCCTTCAAACACATGAAAACTGAACATGAATTTCACATATTTATATACGTTTTTTCTCTGGTGTTGCAGCTGTGCTCCAGTTTGGAAGTACTTTTTCATGTTACCCCGGATCAGAAGCACAGAATTGTGCTTTACAGCTCTTTGATTTTGAAATCTAAGGCTTTTCTGAGAGATATATATTATATATAAGATATATATTAGATAGTTGCTCACATTAAGTTCAACCAGAGTTTTATGGGGAGTAATAACAGCAATTGTACTGAAGTAGAATGAAGAATTCCAAATATTTTATTGACCTGAGCTCTGGTAAATTCAATGTCAGTTTCATTTCAATGAGTTTTCTGGCTCATTGGAGCTGTAATTCATTAAGCGTGATTAATACTCTTCTACTGATAATTTTTATACAAGATCAAACATACATTAAATTGACTAAAAATTCATAATTAACTGCACTAAAATGTCAGCTGAAAACCTCTGATTATAAAACAAAGCCTGTATCTTTTGTTGTTAAATTTATATGAACAGAAACAGCTGTCCTGGGGTAACTACAATTTATGTCTTATTCTCAAAATGACAATTTTTTATATAATTTAATTTAGTTTGCTAGAAATATTTGATCTTTCTGGTTTTTTTTCAGTGTAAATAAATTCAGATAAAAGCCAGCTGACACTGGCCATTCTTGGATCTTCTGGAACTCATTCCAGTAAGAACCGTTGCAGTTTTGAAGCTGTTAAATAACCATAAATTTTTCTGTGCAAGCCTCTGCCTGTATCTGGAGCAACAGTTAATTCTGATTAAAGATAATTAAAGAAAGAGTTACACTTGATTGATTTTTCCAGCTGGTTTTTGTATATGGGTAGTCTGAGGACCAGAGGAACAAAGCTCACAGCTCTTCAACATATTGAAAATATTCTCAAATTGCACACCAAATTAAACCAGATTGTTGGTGAAGGTTTCTCCATGCATTGTTCCTGAGATCAAATGAAGATCTCTTTGTAGTGGCAGAGAAGAACAAAGGTGCCTAGTTGTAACTGTACTGTAAATAATAATAACCATAACAATAATAATAATAATAACAGCAATAATAATAATAATGATAATCAGACTACTTGTGCTCTGTGTCCATCCTGCCTATCCATGTGGTATGGGAATAAGTCATTCAGGAAAAACTAGACTTAAAAAAAGGCAGAAGAATTATTTTCAGTCACATACAAGGCAAAATGTTGTCTTCAATAGAATGGAAATAGATTTTTTGATGGAAATGTTTTGCATGCTGAATGGAATCCTAGAGGAGGCTGACAGAAACATATTCTAGTTAACATTTGATAATAACTGTAAATAAAATATTTAATTATGAGCATAAGACAACAGCTATGTCTGTAACCTTTTTGCAGCTGGGATGATATCACTTTTCCTGTCCTTGACAAGAAAATTAATTGTGTTGCTGAAGTGTGAATTTAAAGCTGTTGAGTGTCCTTTGTTTCTCATCAGCACTAGTTTAGATCCAACAGTTGAATACAACTGGATGAGATTTGCTGCAATTCCAAGCAATGCTTTCCATTATTTCTTCCTCTGTCATGAGGTTCCTGGTGAGCTTGGTGCCCCCCAGGACCTGTGGGATCTCTGCTCTGGTGCATGGGTGTTGGAACTCTGGATGCTGAGAATTTTAGACTTTCTGTGCTGACCCCCAAGAGAACACTGCATTTGACCTGAGGCCGTGGAGAAGTCTTCCAAAATGGAATGGTGGAACCGGGATTGTGGGTGTAGAGTTTGAACAGAAGTGTGTAACATCACATGGTGAAAAACTTAGAGTTTAAGCTTGCAGAATATAGTAATATATGTGAAACAAGATGGAGGTTTTAGGGTGGAGGCTGGTCCTTCTTCACCTTCTTCTCCATGGGTTTGGGTGGAATTGTGTTATTGGATAAAATAGTCCACATTGCAGGACACGAGGCATTAGTTATTAGGTTAAAAGTGGAAATAATTTAAGTGTAATTTAAAAATTGGATCGTTTTTCCTTAAAGGACCTCGTAGGGATAGATACAGGGCCATTTTGTAGCTTGTTAGTGAAATGCTGCAGAACTCAGTGTTTGTAAGTCTGTGATATGGATAAGAAAAAATAAACATCTGAACATGAAATATCATCTCTGCGCTTCCAATCCCAACCTTGACAGATGCAGAAAAGAGGCCAAGAACTGGCACATGGGGTACAGGACTTTGTATTTCCAGTTTTTGAACTTTACAAAGCCCATTTCTCCAACCTGTGCTTCCCAGCCACGTGCTGCCCCTCCCTGTCCTTCCTACTGTGTGGCGGCAGGGATGGGCCAGCCACTCCTGTGCCTCTCAGGATTGCATTTTCCAAGCACCAAATATTCTTTTTCCAAGCATGTAATATTCTTAGGGTACAAAAGATTTCTAAAGGATGGAAAAGGATTAGTCTTACCTTTTAGAAACTGGTTGTGGTGGGAGAAAAGCATCTAAAGGCCTTTAGGAATACTGCTGCAGTTTGAACAAGGTAATGTCCTGATGGGAGCTCTATAGCTCAGTTTCAGAATTAACTGTCAGCTACATATTCCTTCACTGAGATGTTATTGTTTTGGTCTTGGCTGCCTTATTTTCCATAATGTCTTGGGCTGTTCGTACCTCAAAACCCAAAGCTGTTAAAAATATGATTATTTCCACAGAAAATCAGTTAGCAGTCTGAAAATACATCAGGTGAAAGATTTTGATTTCCTGTTGAAGATTTTTTTTTTAAATTACGTTTTTTAATTGTTCCACTTTCACCTCACGCTCTCCAGAGTATCAAAAAGAGGCTATTCTGGTTTTCTTGCTCATTCCACAAAGAAAGACATTTAAAGCAAACATGGATGCAGTTTATAAAGGTCATCTTGAGTTCCCAGGAAGAGAGGGGCTGTTCACACGTGAGAACAGTTTACATTTACGAGAGAACTACTTCAAAAAGACTCGTGTCCTCCTCTGCTACAGGAAACCAGGGAGGGCACTTTCAGAAGTACTGCAGTGGAGAAGATAGTTTTGGGGTTTTTGTATGTGCATTACAGATGTATTCAGTGGCTGATTTGAGGACATGTCCATTAAAAGTTTTTCATCTGCACTGGGTGGTGAAGCTTTGTGCTCTCCTGGTGTGTCATTATGTGAGGCAAAAAATGATCCTCAGCCCATCTGCTCCCTGCAGCTGGAATTTACTCAGTTGATCAGTACAATTGAAAAAAAAAAGAGAGCCATCAAAATCCCCAAGGCCAATTACTCCATCTATCCAGTGTCTCTGAGGTGAACTAATGGAAGCTGTTAGTGACAAAGAGCTGAGAAATCAGCAATAACTCCGGGCAAAAACTGTCAAACCTGGTCACTCCTTGAGGTTGCTAAAGGAGCTCTGGCATGCTCAGAGTGGAAAGAGCCTTGTGGGGGCTTAGGAGACTGTAGCAGCCCCTAGATTTTAGCAGCTAACATAATTCCACCTGCAGAACGGAATAAAGGGAAAACCTCTCACAGTGGCCAGCCTTGCTGCAACAGCTGGAAAATTTTTGCCATTACTTTGATTTATAAATATTTTTCAGAGTGCTGTGCTGTAAGTGGTGTGTCAGTCCATATGGATGCACAGCATCTTCCTTCAGTTTTTTTCATTGTTGGAAAGCAGCCTTAGTTCATTGGGGTGTTTCTGGAATGCTGTAACAAACAATAAGGGACTGTAATAGAGCAGTCTAATAATGTAAGAACACAATAAACACTATAAAAATCACCATTACAGTTAAGTGACTGCTGCACTTAAATCCAGCAATAACTGAAATCTAGGGTCATGGCAATTCTGAAGAAAAATGCCCTTAAATGAAGCAATGACTAAAAATAACCTTAAAAAATCCCTGTAAAACCCAATTTGGGTTGAATACAATTCAAATCAACCTCAAAACCTTCCTACTCTTTCAGTGTTTGGTTGCAGTTTTGAGTGTGCAGGCAAAGAACATTCCACACAGAAAGAAGAATAAATGTGGTAAAAAAGAACTTTGGAGGATGTTTGCAGTCTTTGAATCTTAGACCTACCAGGGCTCAATGTCCCTGAGCTGTGTTATGGTCAGAGGAATTATGCAAAGTCACAGGAGCTGCCAACAAGTCAGATATTTTCTAACTCAGCATATGGCTGATGGCTTATTTTTTATGCTCCTTTGGTTTTTTTATTATGTTTGTTTTTTCTAATTTTTTTTTTAATTGGGAGGTTTATTTCGTTTATATGTACGGCTCATCACTAATGCATTTTAATCTTTACTGCATCATCTGGGAAAAATAGAATATGAAAAGCTATGTAAATCTGTTTATAAACATGTTACTAAGCACAGCTCTTTGCCAAGGGGGAAGCATCCAAGATGTTTTAATTGACAGCCCAGTTCAAGCACACACATCTCATTTGTGGATATCTCAGTCTATGAACAGCACTGCCATTTATCCCCACATCTCCACTGAATCCATTTTCATCATTACAGATTGGGACACACATGGAGGGTAGGTAGAGTGAGCTGAGCAGGGAAAGTGTGCTCATAAGCAGAGTGCACAGCAATAATCAATGTTCATTTTCACACACGAGGTGCAACCTAATCAGTCACAGAGCAGAACAAAGAGGAGGCTGTGTTCTGTTACTCAGGGAATGAGCAGCTGGGAAAAAAAAAAGGGATCTTCAGTGGATTTTAAAAAGGTCAGAATAAAGAAGTATAAGTTGAAGAGTTCAGCTATTTTTTTCTCAGACTAAAAGAGTTGAAAGGTTTTTACCTTTCTTCAGAGAGCAGAATGATTTGGAGTCAAGTGAGGGAACTGAATATTTAAAAACTGTCAACAAAACACATCATTGAGCATGCACACATTTGTTAGAATCTATGAATGTAACTAATTTCCTATTCAACATTCAACCTGATTTTTTTCTTTTGAGGCAATTTTGCATTTAAATGTGATATATCGTGGTGTCTGGGCTGACAGGGTACAACAGTTTTATTCGTTCATGGCAGAGGGATGCAGTACAAAATTTTCCAATATGGAAATTGTGAAATACTGTTTTTGGTAAGATTTTTACTCATAGGAAATCTGTGCTCCCAACTGCAGAGTTTACACGTTTTTTTATTTAACTAGCTCATTCTCTAAGGGACAGATTTTCAGGTAGATTTCCATATGCATACATGTAACATTATTTATATGTCTATAAACTCCCCATTACTGCAAACATATAAAGAAATTTGACTCTATGGGGTTAAGAACTGAAAGTATTATTTCTCATCAGCAAAAGTAAACAGCAATTTTATTTATTTATTTTTTTACAAGAAGGGGTTTTTCAAAAACCCCAGTCAGAAATGTGCTTGGCATCACTTGGGTATAGACATATGAAATTTGGCTGGGGATTGGTTGGCAAGGGGTACTCTTCATGTCAGGCAGAGCCACATGCTTCTCAAAAACCCCACAGAACTTCCAAACCAAGGCCACTCTCACACCTTCTCCTTGTGCATCATTCTAATAGTGTGTCTCCACACTATTTAAATGCACAAAGAGACAGAAATGGAGCTTGCTTTTCAGTCATGCATAATATAGATAATCATCCTGCCTCCCACATCTCTTTTGCATGCTATTTATATGAGACTATTGCCTACTTTTTAGTCAATTTTAAGCCAAAATATCTAGTGGCTTAATAACAGCTGTTTCTCTTTAAAATGCACTTAGAAATCCTGTTTAGGGTGCTAATTTGCTTAAGGATGGAGCCAAACTACATTTTCTGTTTAATAAGAGCTCTTTTTGCATTTTAATCTCCTCATCAACAGTAATAGGCTATGGATATATAGAGGCAGGGTAGTGTTTTTAGAGAGGGGGCATTCCTAAGTTCTTGTACATGACTTTGTAAAATGTGTGAAGAATTTTAAGATGCTCCTTCAGCATCTCAAGTATTTTAGCTCTCCCAGTCAAAAAAGCCTGGGCCATTGGAATAGTGACTGAACTCAGAGTGGCCTAAAATAAACAGGCAGCCCAAGACAGCCACATCAATGTCCAGCAGCACAATATTTGCATTTCCAGTGAACTGCAATATTCATTCCATTTCTGTGGGGCTGTTCTGTGGTGGTTTTTTTTTTGTTTTGTTTTGTTTTGTTTGTGTGTTTGTTTTCCAAAAAAGTGAGACAGTGATGGCTGTCTTCAACTCCTGGAAAATTGGCCAGGGAAATGGAAGAGCCCCAAATTCAGGCAAGGCTCCCAGTGTTGCAAGAAGCCCACGATTCCCCAGCTTGCTCATTTGGGCAGCTGCCTGTGGTGGTTTTGTATGGGAGGTATTTATAGAAATAACATAATGGTTTTAATTATTAGGAACTTGTATATGTTTTTGTGGAAAACATATGTTA
>VXBC01011093.1:43216-141521 GCA_013399945.1 Ploceus nigricollis
AGATGAAAAAAATCTGAAAAATTCTTTAAATTTAAAAATTAAAATATTAAATCTAAAAATTTTATTCTAATTCTTATTACTCTTTCTTTTACTTACTATTAATAAATTTTTCTTTATACCCTTTTAAAATTTTAAACCTACTTTACCTTTCTCCTAATCCCATATCACAACAAAAAATAAATAAATACATTCTAATAAATACACTAATAATTGTCCAACACTAAACCCACCACACTCATTGACGCACCAACCAAAAAATCTCAAATTAACAAACCAAAACCACGACACTGCCACAGCCAGCAGGCAGCTTGGAGAGCCAGAGAATCAACCTCATTTCAACTCCATGGCAGGGAGCCAAACAATCCTCAACTCCAAGGCTGGAGTGAGGAGCTGAGTCCCCATTAGGAGCATATGCAGCGTGCTCCTGGGTTTGTCAGGACTTTAAGTAGCAGCCATGAGCAAATTAAATGAGATCCCAGGTTCCCAAGAAGCTTTCTAGATGGGAAACTGAGTGAATTTCCAGCAGAAAGCTGGCCAAGTTTGGAAGGAATTCATCAAAACAAATGTGTATTTCTACAATCTCTTTTGATCTCAGCAAATTAGCATTGTTTCACTGGAAAATTGTCATCCAGCTGTTAATATAATATCATTATATTAACCCTTGTTTTACCCAGTGTCTTGGACATTTTTCCAAATTTCTTGTTCTGCTATGAACACCACTTAACAAAGAATAACAAGTTGCAGTACGAAAGGGTAATATATAACATATTGCCTTAACATGGCTTTGATGTACTGCCTTAATACAAATGTGCTCTTCTTCTCTCTCCTCTCTTTCTGCTTCTGTCTCCCTCAGTGTTCATCATTCTGGGACAGGAATTTGTCACTCCTGACAGCAAAGCATGGTTGTGGCTTTAGGTGACATGGCAAATCTTGTGTTCACTGTGCAAGTGACTCACCCTTTCTGCCAGTCCCAGTTTCTGGTGTTTAACAGCACAAGGTCTGCTTTGATGGGCTAGGCTGGAAATCCCTCTGTCCACACAGGGAGCTGCTGACCAGTGACTGAGGAATGTGGGGGAGTAAGGCACATAGAGAAGCTTCCTCTGCAGGAACAGTGGTTTGGGCATGCTATGGGCTGCCTGCAGTGACCTGAGATGACTCCAAACCCACAGGAGTTTCACCAGGGGCTTAGTCAGGGTCTAAGGATGACCCAAAGCCAGGTTCTGTGCAGTGAAACACACACTGTGTGTCTCTCCTGCTGTTTGGTGGTCACAGCCTCATGCACGAATCCCCAAACTGGCTTTAAACTTGGTTGCCTCTGGCAGCAAAGAGATGTGCACAAAAAAATTTATCCTGCAGAAAGAAACCATCACCTCCCCCTCAGCTTAAATCCTGTTGGACAATCAACAGGGACAAAGCAAGAGAATTAGGAAGGAACTCTGTTGCCATACCTGCAATGCCATTAATTCCTAAATGGTTTCACATATAGAAACCTTCTTTCATTTCCGCTATACCAAGCATTATTGATTTTTGCTGTTGCAGCAGTGCCTTAAAGACCAGACCAGGGCCTCTAGGTACAGATATATTTTTATAGGCATGCAAGACAGAGATAATCCATGCCCTAGGCAGCTATCAAGTCGAAAAGCAACAGGATGTTAAAAATAAATGGGGAGAAAAGGGGAGTAATGAAACAGGTAAACCTGCACACGAACCAGTAGACAAGAATAATACTGAAACAGGAAGATGAAGTTGCTCTTTCTCTCATACCACATGTGAAAATTAATTAATGTTAATCACTGCAGTATTATGGGATAAAGCAGTGATTTTAGTGCTTAGGATGTGAATATTTCAGTAACAAAAGACAAAAGACCCGCTTGTTCTTGCATTGGGCGTACAACAGGTCGCTGTAGACCCACCAAATACCATCTTGTTAATGTACCCATGCTGGTGTGTTTTCATCATGTTTTGGGGTATTAATTAGCTCAGCCAAGGTAGCAGGGATAGCATTTATAATGCTACTAGAAGTATCTAAAACAAAAAATAGGAATTCACATTTTATTCTTCACTGCAGCACATACTCAAAACTGGGGTTCTGCGAATAGGAGTGCTTGGAATGAGGTTCCACAGATGAAGGCAGTGGAATTTATCAGGGTTAATTCCAGCTAACATTGCTTGATTGTTATTGTTTGATAACCACTACATGTGGCATGTTTATACAAGCCTCCCAGGTCAGATCCACTCCTCCTGGAAATCCCTGTTCCAGTTGTCTTTGTTCAGCAGCAGAGAGAGATCTGCACCCTTTAAACTTCTGTTCTTACTCTGCCTTAGAGCACTGGCATATTGATTTTCATTTTTGGATCTTGTTTATTCAATTAGTGTAATTTCATGTGAGTATTTCTTCTTTGTCTTCCTTTTTCCTGCAATGTTGTCACAATTCTTGGGAGCCGTGGGGGTGTCTGAGCCTGAGCTCCATGACAGCATCACCATGGAGGGGTCAAGGCAATCAGGGAGATAAATCAGTGGTGGCATCCTCCTGCCTTGGAGTGCCAGCCCAGAAAAATGCTACAAGCATGATAACAGCCCATTTCTAAGCCTCAGTTATCAGTCTTGTGCCTACTGTGAGTATATCTTTGCACCTCTATTTCATGCACAGATTATCTGTGCATTTAGGATATGCAGAAACTAGACCAGGACTTGCAGATCTGAAGCATGTCCACACAAGCTGCATCTTTATATTTTAGAGTAGAAAATCTTGATGTTCACTGATTCAATGTGCTCTTGAATAAATATCCTTTTTTTAATTTCTTTAAAAATCATACCTACACCTTCTTCTGTCTCACCTGATAGAAAGGCTCATCTGCCAGTTTTCATGCATGCTGTTTTCCATGCTCCCATAGCAAAAGAAGGAATTTCTTATAAATGTTCATTTTGCAAAAAAACCCCTTGCTATAATAAATAAAGAAAGGCAAATACTTGAATGAAGGCATGTATGCAGTGCTTATGTGAAGTATAGTGGAAAGGAAGCCAAGCATTTTTTATTCATTATTGTTTGAAATACCATCATGTGTGTGTAAACAGAGCCCTATTTATACAAACAATTCAATAAAAGCACTCACATATGCTGTAATTCCTGATAAAATTATGTGTTTATGCTACACATTAGATTGGTTGAATGCATGTTGGAAATTTCAGCACTTTAACTGCAGGTTAAAATGTGTTATTGAAAAGTTTATTTTATGTTTATATATAAAATAGCCAAATTATAACAGTAGTACTAACTTTTAACTACTATTAATGGCTAGTGCTCTGTTATTTCATTAAACAGAGATCTGGTTCTCCTAAAATCATCTCTCAAGCTGTTAGGATGGTTATTTTCTTTTTAAGGCAATGTTAGAAGTACTATACTGCACATTATTCTGCACAAGAGCAGCTGTAATTCAAGAGTCACTTCTCCATTCCCCAGACAATAAGAACTTTATGACTAGAACTTTGCCTCACAGATATGTGAGTATAATGAACAAATGACAAGTTCTTACCAGATAACAATATTATATTCTTCATTGTACTTGGGCCCTCACTTACAAAACAGCCAAGAGATGTCAAACACTTAGATAAATAAGCTCTTACTGCATTTTAGTTCTCTGGAATCCTGCACACTTTGATGAGAACAAGCCCTTTACCTCCACAAGATAAAGTACAGCTCACCCTGAGGCAGAGGTTGCAGAAGCAATGTGTGGATGAGAAGATAAGCCTGCAGAAGGTGTTAACCAGTTCCATGTTAATTGATTAGCTGCTACTGCTGAGAGGAGATTGTCCTACAGACCCCCAGCCATAGCTGCCTGCTGAGCTAGATGGAAATCAGTGGGGTGAATTCAGTAGGGGATCATTTCAGGCGTTTTGTTTAACAAAATGACTCCTGAAGTCATAATGTATTCCAGAAGAAATCGTGCTCCAAAGATGAATAAGCAATTGATTATTTTCACTGAAGTTATTTTAAGAAAAACTATCTCCCACTAAAATGGAAAATCCCATCTTCCAGCATTGCAAGCTAATAATGATCTTGGACTTCCTTCAATCTCACCTTATTGACAGCAGCAATAGCTTGTGGTGATTTTAAGAACTGGGTTTTCCAAGGCCAAATTCCTTCTAAGGCATTTCAGTTTCACAGCCTGGAGTAAAAGCCTGAGTTTTTGGAAAAGCACAATAAATACTGGAGGTTCTACAAAGATGGGCCTCTTGCTTCTCAAGAGAGCAGAGGTGCATCCATGGGCCTTATGTTAAAATACAAGCAAATGTAAATTTCTAAGTTAATATAACAGTGATTCCTGTTAGATGTGTCTTCTGAGACTTTATTTGTCGTCCTTGAGATCTGGAAGTTAGACTAATAGATGGCAGCATGTCCCACTGCAACTGGCTCTCCAGTTGGGAGGCTGAAGACTATTGTGCCTTATTCCCAAACTCTTTCTCGAATGGTCCTTTTCTGACTCACAGAAATCCACAGCAATATATTTCCCAGCTGTCACTTTGAACTAAATGGATCCACTATTTCTCTCCCTTTTAGAATTTTCTGAGACAGATGTCAGCAATAACCTCAATACTTCTCTGAATCTTTCCTTTTTCTTCTTTTTCTCTCTAAATGAATCAAGGTGAAATCATCTTGAAGCTGTTCAGAACATCCAGATGTGGTCTAATAAAAGGGATAATAGGATGTGATCTTCAAGAATCTGCCATAGCTCTTTTAACCTTCTGGTTACAAATCTATTTCCATTTCATTAATCTACCTAGATGGTTCTTTGATCTTGAAATACCATGGGTGACCATGATGTGGAACCTGACCTTCTAAAAGTACAAAAGTTGCAAACACTTGTGAGCTGCTTAACACATCCATTTTATTTTGTTAGGCTCAGAGCCCAAAATGCTCCAGGAACTTTTCAAACACAGAGATGGATCCTGCCTTTGACTTTGTGACATTACTAACAAAAAATTCCATGGCATTTTATTGATGTGTTTGTCTCAGTTAATACAATCCCTCATTATTGCATTCATCATAAATCCGTGTGACTGAAATTCTGTATGCACTGCAGTACACACAAAGCTCTTTTTTGACCTTCAATATGTTGTTCTGGCATAAAAATCTGTGAATATGGCCATGAAAACTTGCTGAATGTCCTTTTTTTTTCCTCTAGCATGTTAATGAAATAGAATGAGAAATCATGATGTTAGAATTTATTTTTTTTAATGATTATGCATCTGATAATTAATTCATAAGTCATTTCTAGGCCCTAGAGGCTCCCGTGACACATCAGAGCTAATGTTGTTGTTAAGATAATGGAATTAAGTGGAATGTAGGTGGTATAGATTCTGAAATGCTGGCACTGTGCATCCATGAAGCCTTCTGTGGGCTGCAGAGTGATAGAGGCCCTAAATATCTCTCCCCTTGTTTGCCTAGGTAAGCAAACAGATGCAAACATGCAGAGTTGGAATTCTGTAAGAATGAATTCTTTAAGAACTCCCTGCTCAAGACTAGCAAGGGATCACAGCAAGAACAAATGCTTGACCTCTTGTCTTTAATAACAAAGGTTAGATTCTGTCCCCAGAAATGCAGATAAATATTTATATCTGAAAGGAAGGGTTTGACCCAAAACAGAGTGGAGTACATGGTAACATTTATCTGAGTACATTTATCATGAGTACATTTACTTGAGGCTTGTTTCTCACTGTCAGTCCATGGCTGGAGAATGGAAGTGGTCAGGAGACTCTGGTAGCCAGACCCTTGCTGTTCTGAACGTGGCTGTGGGGGAGCTGCAGGGCACCAGCAGCCTGAGCATCTCCACAGGACTGAGGAGATGTTCCAGCTCAGCTTCAGCTGCTGTCACACCTGGCTAACAGGTACATGGAGACACTGGTGGGTAAAGTTTCCTTGGGGTGGCCTCTCAGGGGTCACCATTTTGTGCTCTTCCTGGCCCTTCCTTCGGAGTCCAGCAGTGTAGGAGGACAAAGGTTGTAAACTGCTCCTTGGAAAATGGTTTTGACTGATCCTAACACATTTTTCCACAACCAAACACGTTTCTAGTGCTGAATATCAAGGCTCAGATTCAAAGTCGTGTCAAGACCCCGATGGCAACGATTTTGTTGTTGTTTGCTCATTAGCCTAAAACTCCTGCTCCTTTTCTTTGCCACCTCCTCTCCCTTCTTTTGAAAATGAATGCTGTGAGGAACAGAAAAAGACTTTCAGAATGACAAAAGCAGTTGGAAAAAAATAGAAAAAAAATTACAGCCCACTATGAAGTTACCATTTGTCCTGGTTTAGGGCAAATTTGGGAGAGGGGTGGTCAGCAAAACTTATTTCTGGGCTGAACAGATGAATGGGGATATGAGCATAATAAAGTCATCCCAGGACACTCTTGCACTGCACTGGGTTTTTTTTGGTAGGTACACAGAATCAGAAGAAACAGTGGCCACAAATTTTGTTTGGCTACTTCTCAATTCTGCGTATTCAGTTAAAAAAGAAAAAGTTACAGAAATGCACAATACCTTATTCTCCATTCAGCCAGATTAAGAGTGGCCAGTAGCATAGAAACTGAAAGCAATTACCTGATCTGGAAGTGGTGGACAATTTTATCATTTGTGGTCATAAAGTTTCCATGTCATGAAAGTGCATCAAATGTTTACTAGAATTACATAAATATTTTTAATATCTGATGCTTCATGTATGTGTGAAAAAAACAATATACAGTGCATTCCCAGGATATTTTTTCATTAAGTAGTTCTTAAAATCAACTCAACAGAACATGGATAAACCTACCCCTTCCACATTTACCAATGTATTCTTGCTTCCCCCTTCCATTGCCTAGAGTGCATTTTTGCAATGGATTGTGATGTTTTTGTTTTTACTGATTATAATCTCTCCCTGGAGAAATACCAGCTTACCTGTAAGCTCAATATTTCCCCAGATGCAGCATAAATGTGCTCCTGCAGACAAATTGCATACATATATCAGAGGCCAAAAAAGGACCTTCTCCTAAGATCCAATCCCTAGTCTTTAATTTAGGTGAGCATTTGATTCAGGACTTGTCTTTGCAGCTGAAATAGAAAACCAGTAAAGCAGTCTCTCAGGCTTTTGGAAAAGAGACAGAAATAATCTTATCTTTGTACAGTCCCTGCTGGTCTTTTTAGCAAGAATCTCCCAAGAATGCTCTGCCAGGACCCACTTCAAGGGAATGACGCCCTTTATCATCAGACTGAAATGTAAAACATTTGGGAAGTGTGGTGATATTTTCATCAAGAATGTTATTGCAGGAAATTCTTTCGTTAAGGAATTGTGAATTAGCTTGTTTTCCCTGCTCAGATGCTGAAGTTTCATTTATTTGAACACTGCCTTTAAAGCAGCTATTAGGAAAACAATAGGACCACTCATCTAAAATAAAATAATTAAAAAGTAAATCACTGCTGACACCAAAGTGTATTTAAAAGCAGCTGCAGTCAATAAGATGGTTGGATTTTAGTTCACAAAAATGAAAGGCATGCACCCACATGGGAGCAATAATGCTGGGTGATTTATTGTAGAAGACTTGTGCAGAACAAAGCAGGAGAAATGTGGACCTGAAAATAGAAAAAGAAACTGAAAAGGTTTAAGGGTCTTTGTAGTGTCTTGTGGAGCCATAGGAAGCAGTGATTAAGAGAAGTCTTTGAGAAGGATTGATACAATTGGACTGGTCAGGAAGCAAGAGGCATTCAGAGCAGTTGAGAGATCCCTGCCCCTGGAAAATGTACAAGGAACTACATGTAAAACAGGTGGAAAGTAAAAAATCCTCATTATTTCAGAAGTCTGATCATATCTTATAAAGTGTTAAACTCAGATTCACTCTGCTTATAGCAACTAGTACCTTCTTCATAAACAGTCATAACTTTTGTGTAATCCAATTATTTCAGAATCAGACTAACATTATTCATGAACAATATCTGGCTTTTCAAATGTTCTTGCCTGTTGTATAGAGCAATTCTGACTCAGAAAATGAATAATTGATAAGGTGTAAGCCTGGGAGCAATTGGTATCTTTTCAGATCTTTGAGTGAGAAGGAGATTTGCTTTCATTTCTAAAATGAGCAGAACATTTTGGAGAAATTGAAGCTGGATGGTTCAGAGCATTAAACCTTGGCTCAGTAGACGCAGGTTTTGTTCCCAGAGTTTCACAAATGTTTGTCTGATGGGAGGAAAGTCTACAGGAAGAGATAGTGCCTAAAATTTCAGGTAAATTTGAACACTAACTGTGTTTAATTAATTAATCAGCTGGGTGGTGAGGGAGGAAGCCCATGTGAGACAGCAGGAACTCTTCATCAGCAGAGAGTACTGGACCCAAGTTCCCAGACTTTGAAGATATTTTGTAGATTTTCCTGACCATAAGAGTAGATCTGACTGGAGACTGGATTTTTTTTTCCCTGACTGTAGGATTTCTTTCTAGCTCATATTCCATCTTCTCTTTTATTTCATTTGCAGCGTTCATTTGAAATGTTATGTCCTCAGTTTGGGTTTTTTAACAGCAATAGCACTGTAGGAAGTCTACTGGTGTGCAGAAAACTTTGTTATGACATTATGACTGTCAAGACTGAATGGAGTGGCAAAAGGTCACTTGTTTTCTGACTGGGGTAGAGATGCATGAGGGTGAATTAATAGTTGGAAAGAATTTTTTTTTGAAGGCTAATTTTCTTTTTTTCAAGCATAGATTATAATGCAATGAACCAAGAACAGGATGAGAGATAGCAGGTGTCCAACTTTTTGGATAGTATTTGGGGAAAGGGATTGTTTAAAATTTTTGTGTCCCTTAGACAAGTTCCTGGTTTATAAGCCAGTTCTAGCCAGGTGCATATCAAAGGAGATCCATTTGCTCTTCAAAGCTGTGCCTGCTCAGGGTCTGGTTTACAGTGTGCTTTTTAGCTTGCTTTTACATGGATTTTGGCTTTGTGAAAAGTGTGGTTTGAGCCATAGATTCCCCTTGTTTGAGCCATAGATTACCCTCATTTGTTTGTTAGTTTACACAAAATTAATGTAGCTAATGGGTTTCTCAGACAACT
The DNA here is from genome assembly GCA_013399945.1 of Ploceus nigricollis. Classification (NCBI taxonomy): domain Eukaryota; kingdom Metazoa; phylum Chordata; class Aves; order Passeriformes; family Ploceidae; genus Ploceus; species Ploceus nigricollis. The sequence goes on from VXBC01011093.1 coordinate 52,285, forward strand.
TGATTGTGCTTGCTGGATTAATCAATGTTTTAACCACAAATTCAGATTGATTGTGGATAGTGCCATGTTTGCATGTGGCTGCTTTGATTTTCAGAAAGTGGAGCAACAAGTCATTCAGTGTAGAAGAGAAAGTTTGGTGTCCCTACCTTTACCTGTGGATTAGCTGGTGTCACTTCTTCAGATTTTTTACATCAGAACAGGGACAGTGTCATTGTCAGGCTTATTCTAGCAAGGCCTGTAGTGTCATGGTGCTGAGGTCAGGGCTGAAGTCTTGGCAGTCAGACAGACAAACATTTGTCGGGGTGCTTGGAAAAAATGCTTTCTGAACTTTAAGGGGTGTATTTTTCTGCCAACTTTTCTGTATTTTCTGTGCATGATGATGCAAACAGGAGAGCTCCAGAACTCTGTCATTTAAAAGCATTTTAATATTTTTTGGGCAAGGTGCCATGAAAATACAAAGTGCTATTAATTGGCTCGTAAGACTTGAGAGAACGAGGCAGTAATTGCTTATTTAATAGGCTCCCACCATTTACTGTGGTGCAACAACTCAGCAATTCTGTTGTGAGAGAACATTTCCATCAGTTTGTTCCAATGTGCAACTGCAGTGTCAGGAGAAGGCAGGAAGGGACAACCCTGTGAATTTTGGGTGGTTTTGCATTAGAAGCATGAATGCTGAAAACATTCATTCTGATTAGCCACAGGATGACGTGTTCTTAAAGCCACTCCAGTGGAGAGAGTCCAAGCACTGCCTTGGTAATAAGATGTGGCATTTACCAGGCTTTGCTGCTGCAATTATTAACCCCTTTGGAAGTTTGCCCTTCAATAACGTGGCTGTTCTAATCTCTTTGGAGATTAATTAAAAGAAAACAACCTAATTTTATTTCAAGGGACAGCAAAGGATTTTAATAAAGTGGCCAAACACCTGGAACTAGGGCTTCAGTGGGGACCAGTCTGGCCTGGTGCTTTTTTGTACAAATAAAATAGTGAATGATGGTGATGTTCAGTGTTCTTCTGGAAATCCCTCAGCAGGAGCCTGGTATGAAAGAGGATTTGGTGGAGAGAAAGTAAAAGATGCAGGACAATAAATGTCTGTACATAGTACCCCTGATTTAAGAGAACTGAGCACAGTTCTAACGCTGGCCAATCCTGATCACAGAGTTACTAGAAAAGACCTAAAGGAATAAAAATGAGATGATCACAACAGAACTATGTACTTTCCTATGGGAATGATCTACCAAGGTTTATAAAACATGCAATTACTGTGACTTTTTTGGGACTGAACATGCCATGGAATATTTAAAATGCCTTTTTTGTGGCATAAGAATGCATTGTGTCATTTCATGATAACGTGGTTAACAGCTAAGCTCTGCAATTTAAACCTAATTTCAAAACATCAGCTTTAGAAATAAGCATATAAACAGGTCAGTGTACACAAGATTTCAAAACAACCATGTGAAATAGCAAAGGATGCACCTCACAATAAGCATTTTTAGCTGAGGTGACAGCGTTGGGGTGTGTCCCTACCAGTCTTTGGTATCTCACAGCTAAAACTGAAATACTTATGTTTATCCTGACTCCGCTGCAGTGATTGTTTCTCACGAATTTCTTAGAGTTAAAATTGTGAGTACAGTGCAAATACTTGCTTTTAGAGTGCAAGCCCCTGTTCATGGTCTTTAACTTAGAGCTATTCTAACAATAAAATAACTACATGAGTGCTGCACTCAGAATTTGATGTGCATGGGCTTTTCCAGAGCACTTTAGAGCTGTTCCTTAAGACAAACACCTTTCTTCATGTCTGGCTTATAACAGAGACAACATTAACCATTTATGTCTGGTTACTACCGGGTGACATGCAGCACTGTGGCTCCAGGGTTTAACTCCTAGTTTTCTCTTCTGTTTTGGCATTTCTAAATAAGCAAATAGGAACCCAAACAGTACTCTCTACAGTGGAATTAATAGTTCTTCCCTAGTATGTTAATCATATTGAGTGCAGATGTCACTCTAGTAGCAACTCCTACACTATTTAATGCTCTATTATGTAATTCTTTTTTTAATATTAATTCTATTCAGGGCACATGGAAAGTGTGGTCATATTAATTGATATAAAGATACTTGGAGCTCTTTAAGCAATAGGTAGGGAGATAACCTTCATCTCACTTCCTACACTGCTCTGGGGGAACAATTAGTGCTAAATAGCTTACAAAAACAAGCAAACAAACCAACAAACACCCAAAACCCAAACAAACCCACAACAAAATGCTATTTCCCTACTGTTTAACTGCTGGAAAGCAAGGGTGAACCCCCACAGATGGATGACAACATTACCCACACCCAGACCACTGAAATTTCTAAGTAGCAAGGAAATTTTCAGGGCCAGTCTCAGTTTCTGGATTTGCCCCTGTTGTTGTGGATGAGGAGATGCACTTCTGGCAAGACAGAAGCAACAATATTAACAAGGTTCATTGATAAATTGCTCCAGTGGTTTAACAAAGTCCACCTGACCCTTTTCTGCACGGAGGATGGGGTCAGACAAACTGTCAGGGAGAGGCTCCCACTGAGCCATGGGGTCCAGAAAAGACCCTCTTGCAAATCCTCACTGGGAAACAGGACAGGAGAGTTCCTTGCCAGGGAAAAACAAAAGCTCCCCACTGCCCTAAAAACCAGTCCTGCCTGCAGGCTGAGCAGTGCAGTCTCCTCTGTCTGTCTGTCCTCACTTACAGGGGTGCAGAAGCAAAGCTGAGGCAGAATTAAAGTCCACCAGCAGAATCAGGGCTGTCAGACTGGAGCTGCTCTCTGTGGAGGAATGCAGAGGCAGCCCTTGGAGTCACACAGGGCAGACAGAGCTGCTTTTCAAGGGGAAAGGAGCTGCAAGGAAAGGAGGTGGTAAAGGCAGCCCCTGACGGGAAAAATGGCAACATCTCCACTTCTTGCAGAAATCCTTCACATTCCTCTTAAAACCCTGCTCTCCTGAGTCCTGGCAGAGATGTAGATGACTTTATCCCAGATCCCAGAACCAGGTGTTTTGGTCATTAAACTCTGAAGCAGGTTAATGTCAAAGCATGAGCCATGAGGCTGTGCTGTGCCAGAGGAAGGGCTCCCACGGCAGCGCCCTGTCACAGCACTGCTGGACGTCTTGGGGACTGGGAGGGGATGGAAAGTTGATTTCCCTAAAAGAATATTGCTTTCCAGCCTAGAGAATATATAATTCATTGTAGGATCATCAATTCCTTAATTTGCTAAAAAGCTGTATTTATTTTGGGCTTTTTGGTGAGTTTTGGTTTTTTTTAAGAAATAGTAAAGGGTGGCTTAGACACGTTATCTTTACTGAAGGGAAATTAAGCTGTTGTGATTGCCTCTGTACAGCAGCTAAAGCACATTTAGAAAAGTTTATTATAGATCCTGAATGGTTTAAAACCCCTACATTGATTTGTCAAAGTGCTATCAAGGGTCAGGAAAGCTCACCTCCTGAGCTAATTTGCTGGTCTTATTTAAAACCCCTTGCTATTATCCAAATAATTATTTCTCCTCTGCTCAAGCTCCAGCTCCTACATTTGGCTAATGTGTGAGCAAAGCATCAGGAAGAATAATTGTGACACCTGGAGTCTCACTGCCAGCATTTAGCAGATGACAGAATTGTTCTGTGCCCCTGTTCCCTGGGCTGCTTCTCAGCCTTCTCCTGAGCTTTCCTGCTGATATTTAAGCAGTTGAATTTCACTTATTCCCAGCATGCCCAAGAGCCTGTCTCAATGCTTTCATCCCTGACTGTTTTGAAACTATTTCAAGGAGTCTGAGCAAAGAAATGCTGTAGTTACCTGGATATGAATCTGATGAGTGAACCTAGTGATTTAAACCACTTTTGTCTTTATCTCCAGTGAATGCAGGTTTTGTTTTGCCACTCAGTTGCATACAGCAGCTTTGTTGCACACAGAATGTCTTGGATTGGTGTCAAGGGCTTTTTCCCCCCATTTCTTTTCTGGTGTCCAATCTTTTGAGAGTTTAAAATAGCAGTAGCTTTATAGCACTTAGGTTTAAAGGCTGGGTTAGCCTAAAAGATCGATGGAATTGGGAAAGTTAAGACAGGAGGAGGTCAAAAGGGTGTGTGTTGGATAAACCTATTAAGCAGAGGGTGGGAGTTGCACCACTTAAGGTCAGCTCCAAAATCTAGTTTGATCCCCTGCTTTAAAAAGTAGGCATTGTGAACTGTGGTAAAAAGATTTTCCCTTGGGTTTGGCAAAGTAATTTAGGATGCCAGAATGTTTCTGTAGTGCTAGAGACAGCAAAGCATTCGATGTAGAACGAAGAAAAGTGTGCAGTAAAAAATCAACATGCAATCAAGAACTGGATTCCTGAGGGAGTCTCTTTTCTAAGGAATCTGCTCAGGCAGAGAAAATGAGAGCTCAGATCCTCAGAGCATACCTGGGGCTCATTAACACACACTGCTAAGCTTTATACTGTGCAAAACATGAATTATTGCCTTATTGGGAGCACCCCAGATTATGTAACTGCACCTTCATGGAAATAAACCAGTGCATCTGATTTTCAATGTTGCCATTAGCAACAGCTCTGTTATCAATTTCAGCCCACATTCACCTCCTGAAACCTCCACCCCAGTGAAAGGAAACCCTGAGGGACAGGTAATGCAGAAGGTTGGTAATGCAAAGTGAGCCTGTGCTTCTGGGAAATGAACTTAGATTAACAATGAACACACTTCTTTTTGCATCCCATCCCAGTAATTTTTTTAAGAAGTCAGGAGCTGTAATTCCTGTAATACCCTTAGATAGCTTACTTTAAAACACACAATGTCAGCTGGCATCTGTGCAATCACCACCCTGAAATGGTGAAGGTTTGACACATATTTCCATGTTTTCTGTGAAATATGGACAATACCTGCATTTGGGGGAAATTCTCAGCCTGATTATCTGACAGAGAGTTTTTTCTTTGGGAAAGTGAATACAAAATTGCCAAGTATCCAGTTCAGGAAAGCTTTCCTGTGCAGCACAGCAGTTAAGTTGGGACTGTCTGAGGTGCTGGGTTATTTGCTGTCCTGAAGCAGGGATGTTTTCAGGCAGTAACAGTTCAGAAATGGATTTAAAAGCTCAGCTTTCCTTCTGTTTTTATTCAGTTTCACCCCAACAGTATTTCTTAATCTATCTCAAGCCCAAAATTCTGTTTTTAGTAATTGACTGGTTATTATTAAAAGCCTGGAAATTCCCCCAGACTTTTGTAATTGGTGAACTGAAAAACTCAATTTTGTATTCTCTGAAATGACATTACTTATTTTTCTAAGAAAATAAACAAGATTTTTTAATTAAAGAAACAGCTATTTGTACAGGGAAATATTGAATTTGTAGGTACTATGATCAAAAAATGAATTCCATTCAGGCATGTTTATAGATCTTATAATATGTGTGGTTTTCTCAGCTGCCACAAAATTGCTGTCATAAACATAGAGAAGTCAAAGTAAAATGGGCAAACACAATCCTGGTATAACTCCACTGGCTGAAATGCATTTTTGCTCTTGCTTATGGTAGTTCCAAACCTGTGCTACTGGCTTTAAGTATAATCTGCCTAAATCTAAGTCAATCGTAGATTTAAACAGAATTTAGTCATTATCAAATGATAAAAATAAGTCTTTGTCTTTAATTATGGGTATTTTTCCCTCTCAAATGAAGCAATTTGTGACTAAAAGCTTAACCTTTTCAAAAATGCTCCTGCTTAAGAACTGGAAAAAACCAGTAGTTGTACATACTTTCCTAGAAACATCTCTGCATGTTGAACTGCATCTTAGCACTGCTTTTATCACAGAAATATATTTTTATCACAGAAAAGACACCTACTTCCTTTTTCTTTTGTAGTTTTTACAAATTTCAGAAATGATCCTACATCAGTGTCCCTTTTCATTCAAATACATCTGCAAAACTGAGGTAGGAAAGTTTTCTGCTGATTTTATCAACAGGAGAAAACATGCCATACTTTGAGTATTATGCCGTGGAAGTCCTTAATTTGTTAGGCATTAATTAACCAGGTATTTTACATTAGATAATACTTTAAAGGCAGGATTGGGTTTTTAATCTTCTCTGTGATTTCTGTGTGTCTGCACACAATGGAGGTGGAATAAGAACAATTTATACCTATCATAGAGGACTGATCAGATTTTAAGAGCACCCAACAATCCCTCCAAAGCACTACATCATTCTAATTTTTATAGCATTTGGTTCCCCACAGAACTGTGCAATACACTTTTTCATGCTCACTTTATCTCTTTTTCCTTTAATAACAAATTATTTTTGAGGGGAAGGATGATCCTGCAGGGGAAGATGCTATCTTAGAACTCAGATATGTAGGTTTGTTTCCAGAAGACATTCAATTCATCATCTGGGAGCTGAAGATAATGTTGCTTTTTCTGCTTTTTGAGAGTCTTGTGAAAATGAATTCACTGTGGATATAAAGGCATTCAGATAGTGTGAGGAGTGTTGTGGAAGGAATTAAATGTTCTCTGCTCTAAAACAATGGAATGAATGCCAAGCAGCAGCAGTATGAAATGAGTGAAATTGAGCTCTGGCCCAAACCAGGTGTTTTTCATTCCCACAGTTCATTGGCTCTGACTCTGATTCTGATGTCAGATAACACATCAATTTGTTTAGCTGAACCGAATCATATCATTATTGCAAAGTGCTAAGTGATCTGCACACTGATAGCTTCCAACATTGTTTGGCAGACCTAAAATAAAAATAGTAATAAAACCTATAAAAATAGCTTGGAAATAGTATGGAATAGATGCTAATCATGCTGGTTACCAAAAAGTAGCCAGGAGCACATGGAATAACTTACAGGGCTTTCTAGATCCTACTAATCTCCCTTTCACTCCAAAGGTATTCAGATCACACTTAAAACTTTTGCTGAAAGCTTTCATTAGTTTTTAAAATGGATTTTACCCTTCAAAAGTGTTGTTTTAAGTCCCCTTGGTTGAGAAAGGCTTCAAATCAAGTTCTATCTTTAATGCTGCCTTTTTGAGCAATGTCCCACTTTCTGTTCTTGAAGTGAGGAAACGCTTTTAATCTTTTGTAGGTGCACAGTAAAAGGTTTTAACTTAGCAGTGGTTTTATACCACCTGTGTGTTGCCATTTAATTACTTTATTCTGCATGAGCATTCATTTATACATTGCAGGAACAAGTGGATGTAAAGCAAAGGATTAATTTTTTACCAACTTCAGAGTAACAGGAAGGCTGTCAGTATCAGAATGACATTATCAACCTTTTAAAATCATGCCATTAGGACTTTTTGGAGAGCAATGCTTTCATAGGGGACAACTATTGAGTCAAACACTCAGCCCCAGCTTGAGCATCAGTGTAGAAAGTGGATATGGAGAAAGGGAGAGTTGTTTGCAATTTTTTGCATGTTTTAATTTAGGTCACAATCCAAATAAAATTCAAGTCAATCTGAAAACCACTTTGGCTCCACTGGACTTCTTGGCCAAGTTTTAAGCCTGTAGAGAAGGAGCCATTCTACTTCAAATGGAAGCTGGAATGCTATAATTGTACATATAACTGAAACTGCAGAAGCAGCTTCAGGAGAAAAAATCAAATTTTGTCAGTGATTGTGTCCAACCACACTTGAGGGATTTTTATCAGCTCCAAGCAGGAGAGTTGGTGCCCTTCCCTTTAACTTCTGACAGTGAAACATTTTGACACTCCATCATTTTGCAAACAATCTCGTTTTCTTTGCCAAAATGTAAAAGTTTCATTACTTTGAATCATTTCTTCCAAGATAAATACAAAATTGATGACAACTTGCAACATACCACAATGAAAAAAATCCCAGTTCTCCTTTCCATATTTTGGTGGAAAATTGAGACTTTGTTTACTTAAATTACTTTAGTTAAAGCAAAACTTTGGTGATATGAAGAGAAGAGTAAGATGGGTTCAAATGTAGGACAGCAAGCACTAAGGAAATGTTAATAAAATTATATTATATTTAAAAAAGGGGTGTTTTTTGCTTCTACTGTAAAGTCTGTGCAGTTGTTTTTCCAAGGCAGTTGGGTTACATCAGCTGGTTATTTATTACTAATTTGTGGGTTTCTCTTCAGGCATTTCATGTCCTCTCAACTTCTACCATCTGCCAATAATTATAGCTGAAGAGATTGGCCAGCAAATCCAAGCACAGCATCTTTTCTATAGATTGCTCTGCATCCATGGATTGTTCACAAGGCTGTGAATTCCTGGATAACATCAGTTTCCCTGGGCTGCTTCAATTTGTCATGTTTGTCCTCAAAAATGTGGGGTCAGCTGGGGGGTCTGGAGGCAGAGGAAGAGGAAGGTCAGTGCTTTTGGAGGAGCTCCCCAGGCTGGGGATCCCTGCAGGATCCTGGGGAGATGCAGGACAGTGGCCACACATAGGGCAAGTGGGGCTGGCATCCCCAAGCCTGGCAGGGAGACCTTACTAGAAACATTGGGAATGTGCATGACAGAGACAACTGCACAATCAGAATATCAGTCTGGAATAGTAACAATTTAACTCAAGTTGTATCTTAATCCCATGTAATTGTCAAGGAGCTCTAGGTATGAAAAATGTGTATTTTCATTCCAGGTTCAGAATACCAGATTCTGCTTTTTTTTTTTTTTTTTTTTTTTTTGATTCAGGTGTCCCTGAATTCAGTGTTTGCATCTGAATTTTCACCTTCCTTAAAATTTCAGGGTTGTCTGAATGCACCATGCACTGCTCCTTATTTCCCACCCTCTGCCCTCATTGCTCATCTGCTCTTGGTGTTAATTTTTAATTCGAACAGCACGTGTTGAAATGCTTTCAGGGGTGACTGATTTTGATACTAGTGACATAATTCCTGCCTGCTATCCGATAAGCAGTGCATGACTTTAATAAATGTAACCATCTATGCTCATGACAGACTTTTGTTGGGATGGAAAATGCAGAGTTAATAATTTTGAATGCAAATCTCAAGGCAAGTAAGGGAAGATATGCCTGGCTGGAAAGCTTTAGGATATTGAAACAAGGAAAATTGAAAATTGAGGAAAATTTAGTTGTAAGAGACAGACAATGTCTTTTCACTTCAAACCTTTAAGTTCATTTGTTTCATCAGTTACTTTTTAAACCACTTGGAGTGCAAAACTGTGTCTCTACTTCTGAAAGTGTGGAGCTGAGAAGAAAGCTGCCCTAGATGAACCTGGATGTGCTGAATCTCTCCTGCATGGAGAGTGTTGGGCTGGTGCTGCTCACCCAGGGTGTGCCTGCCCCCAGGGATCTGCCTGCTGGCACAGCCCTGCTGCCTGCTGTTTGATTGCTCCCTGCCAGCACAAAATTCTCTTTTCTCTACCTGTGTCTGTAGTGTGGGAGCTTGGCAAAAAATCTTTATGCTTACTTGCCTTTGTAGAGTTGGATTTTCAGCTGTCTTAGCTCAGGACACTTTATGTAGCATAGGATTTTTCCAGGCATCTGCAGTTATAAAAGTGATTTCCAAAAAGTGGCTTTTCCATCCACTCAGGCTAAGGAAGGGGTCATGTCACATTTCTGTTCCTGAGGCTGAAAGCCTCCCGTGTCACAGAGAGGGCCCATCATCTCTGCAGTGCCCTTGCTTTGGTGAAAAGAGGGACTCAGGAAATACTGAGAGTGGTAGAGACAGCCAGTGGAACCTGTTTTTCTTTGAGCTGGGGTGTGGATGGACTAGGGCTAGTCTGGGGTGTCAGAACTGTTGCTATCAAGCAAGAAATGGCCCTGTTATCACTAAACTGAAAGGTCAGCTCTGCTGGAAGTGCCAATTACTGGTAATATATGAAGTGGGTTTCCTGGTCTAATTGGGAAATATTTTTAAAAGACAGTAGAAATCATGGGAGTGAACTGTGAACTTTGTGTCCCTCCAGGTGAATTACTGGTGTGGATTCCTGAGGGAGATGGGGAAAATGCTTCTAAAGAAGTGTGATGGATGTCTTTGGGGCATCCGAGCCTTGTTAATGGCCTCCTACCTTTGTCCTGAGTTTATTGTAGCAATATAAAGTTTAAAAGTGCTGATGCAGGGATTACAGCAGACTTTAGGAAATAATCTTTGTGCAGTGCTTTGTGGGCTTCCACAGGTGGCTGCTACATTTCACCCTGTGACTTTCACATGCATGAATGGAGAGCGAAGAGAACATGCTACCAGTGCAGTGCATCCATCCCTCCATACATCCCTTCATACCTCAGGATAATAAATAACACATCATACATGCTCACAGGGTGTCCCCAGAGCAGCAGCCTCCTGTTTTTATCTGTAGATCTGTCATGTATTAGGAGCAATTTTTCTGTCCTTGCTTTGTATCAAGCTTGGGAATTCCTGGTGGAAGCTTTCCCTCAGTTCATGATGCCAAACCACTGCTGCTGGTGTTTAAAGCTCATAGTCACAGTTTGATCCCGTGCCTTGCACTTTTTTCTGCTGTAAAACATATTGCTCTCGTTGTAAAAATGTCCTTTGTCTCTTTTCACAGAGTGATGAGGTTCTAACAGTCATCAAGGCCAAGGCACAGTGGCCAGCCTGGCAACCTCTGAATGTGTAAGTAAGTAGGGAATTGTCTGTCTCAAGAGCTTTCTGTTGGCTAAAGAAATAACCTAAAAATTTGTTGATAGATGAGTTTGATGAATTTTTCTACTTTTTTTTTTTTTTGTGGGGTTGTGTGTTTGATTAGTTTGTTGTTTCTTTTGTTGGTTTTGGGTTTTTTTCCCCACATCTGCTTCTCTCTCTCTTTCCTCTTTAGCAGCTCTCCATTTTTTACATGCTTGGGTTGGCTAGCTGTGGCAGCAGGACTATCCCATGGAGTTTGTGCCTCCCACACATAAACAGTGATGTTTATTCAATGCTTTCTCAAATATGTTACACTGTTCTGCATGTAGTAACAGCATTTTTGGCATCCTGTCTCACACTCTGTGCAATGCACTGCTACAGCAAACCCTGATGCACCAACAAAAAACTCTCAAAGGGCTAATTTTTCAAAATGCCAATCTGAAACACCCCATGATGGCAGTGCATCCACCATGGAGCCCTTCCATCCTTCCTTACATCCTTGCATGCATCAGGATAATAAATAACACATCATACATGCTCTCGGGGTGTGCTAGGTTGCCCAGAGCAGCAGCCTCCAGTTTTTATCTGTAGATCTGTCATGTATTAGGAGCAATTTTTCTCTCCTTGCTTTGTATCAAGCACTAACAAAAAACTCTCAAAGGACTAATTTTTCAAAATGCCAATCTGAAACACCCCGTGATGGCCTCCTGATCCTGGTGGTGCTGTAACATAACCATGGTTGTTTCACCAAGTGAGGCAGGAATTCCCTTCCCAGGATCCTGGCTCTGGGCTCTCCAGCACTCAGCAGAAAAGAGGAGAAAGCTCCTCTTTCAGGATGCTCTTGAGTTTCCTGGTGGCCCTTCAGGGGAGCTGTCAGAGCAGGGCTGGTGGTTCCTGCATAACTTATCTACATTTGGCCCAAAGTTCATCCTCATTATCCAAGTCCAAATGAGTGAGACCTACAAGAAGTGACTAAAGATGAGGACACAGTAAAAGGGATCTGAGCTGACAGTCAATTAAATCCTTGGAGGAGCAGGGCAATTAGTTTACTGCAATCCTGTACAGAAAAATAGTCCTGTTTGCTATTTCCTGGGAGCAGGTAGTGAAACACTGTGTCTGATTTTGTCATCTGTATTTCAGAAAGTATGTGAAAACTTGAAGGTTAGTTTAAAAAAAAAAACAAACCTGCAAAAGAGTTCAGTTTTCAGAAAACATCCCCTACCCTAAAGGGGCTTAGAAACTCCTAAGCAGCTTAGTACTTAAGCTATTCACTTTATCCTTTTCCCCTCTGCAAAAAAAAAGGAAAAAAAAAAAAAAAGAGGTTAGGAGGTGAGCTCAGCTTAAATAGTGAAAAGATTTCTGATAGCTGATCCCTCTTTAATGTAGAAAAAACCCCAACCCAACAAACAAATGAAAAAAGCAAGCCAACACCAAAGTATCAAAGTATGAAATCCCTCCTAACATGGAAGCTAAGGAAATTCATGACAAGGAAATGGTTTGGGAAAAGACTTTACCACTGTCGCTAACCTTGAGAGCAGCTTACCTGAGCATAAGCGGATTCTCCATCACTGGAATGTGTTTTAACCCTGAGCCAGGGTTGTAGGCTCTGCACAGGACCTGCAGGTTAGGCTTTTTTGGCCTGTGTAATGCAAGAGGTCCCAGTAATGGCATTCCTTATTTATGGTCTCATCCTGGAAGTCCAGCATTTGGATTTGGTAGTGTTTGCCATGGAGCAGCTGTGGATAGCACTTTTTTCCTTGCTGCTTTCTTTCCATTCCCTCCAAATTAAGACTTTAAAATGGAAACTTTAAAGTGGAAGCTTTAAAATGGAAACTTTTCCATTGTTCTGCTCTGGCGAGTTCTCGATCTCAAAAAAGCCATTTATTTCTTCACTCCAACTTCAGTCCTAAAGCAACACCTGTGTCTGATCTGTCTGTTACCAAAGTGAACAATCCACCTGGAGCTGGCTGCTGTGGCTGCTTGGCGGGCTTTGGCATAGAGCAGGTTTCTATTTTGTTCACAGAAGGATGGAGAGAGGATCTACTGCTCCAAAGGCTCAGTACATCATCTTGAATATATTACATCACCAAAATTAATGCTAATTAAAGTGTGTTGCCCCAATCATAATTCCTAATTTCATACAGCCCCAAGAATCTTCACAAAAATCTGAGTGTGAACAACTTCAGGAGCTTTCTTAGGCAGATTCTTTCACAGAGATGCCTGTGGATGTTTTTGCAACATCCTCCATGTGTTTTTCCAGTCAATTCTTACTTTTTCTCTATGGCAGTTCTCACCTTTCAGTAACATCAAAAAGAATAAACCTTGGTATTTTTGCTTTCAAATGCTCTGCAGGGGTTCCCCTAACCCTTCACTTTGCAGGTAGTGTTTGATTTTGGCTTTTTAAACAATATTTTTTTACCATATTTTGACATGTTGTCCTGCTTTTTAGTTCCACTTAAAAATATGATCTAAGCTTCACAAGAAGACAAAATTTTCAATATCCTTTAACTGTGGTTAATTTCACATTTTCTGTGGTGGCTTGTCCTTCCTGGAATTTTGATTAGAGCTATGCAAGTACTGGATAATGACTCCTCAGGATAAACATTTTTCCTATTATTATACGCAGCACAACCATCTTACTAATCAAGAATCGACTAAAAGTCATGAATATTTCATTTTTTGCATAGTCCTTGGTTATGTATGTAATGGATAATAGGGTGTGACAGTAGTGCCAAAGTGGCATTACAATGTGCCTTGATAAGCACAGCATAAAAACCCTCCTGAATGTGCTTCACAGCAATTATAAAATGCATAATAGTATTTTTATGAGGGTCTGTAGTGTCAAAAGTTGGAAAATTCAGCCTACTCTCACTTCAAAGTTTACCTCATGATTCCATGTCATCTCTCAGCGTGATATGATGTGGAAAAAACATCCTGCCAAACTTCACTGTCTGTTTTTTTGTGGGTCCTCTCCTCAGTGTGCCTGCTCTTGGTCACTGTTTTCCATTTTTATTTTTCTTCCTATCACTCCTCTTCATTATCCTGACTTCAGTTCCCTAATTCAGGGCACCAGCGTGCAGAAAACTCCCCTGGGTTTTTCCATTTTGGGCAGCTTTGGGTGATATTTGTGAACCAGTTTTATGGTTGCCTGACTGAAAGAGCATCACTGGTGGCATGAGAAGGATGAGTGCCAGACCAAGTAATAAAAAGATTTGTGCTGTTGCTTACATTTGAATCACCAAGTCATGTGTCTGAAATTCTGACTTTAAAGTACTTCCTTGAGCACACTGGTATCAGTCTCCAGCAAGCTGTCAAATCAAAGTAATTTTTCTTATCTTTCTTGTATAAACAAGTGCACAGCCCATTGCTCCCCTTCCTCGTGGCCACGTTTCAGGCAGAGTGAAATGTTATTTTCATACCCAGCTGCAAATCATTGGCCTTTGGCGGTATGGAGGATAAAATACATCAAAATCAGATAGTGCCACTGGTATCCAAACCTGCATATCTGGCACCTGTAAAATAAACAAGCCATGACAGAAAAATGTGGGATAAAGAAGGCAAGACTTTTAAAGTTAATATGAATTAAATTCACCGGGAGCGAGTATCTTTTTAAATTTTGCCTCGTCCCTTTCCCAGAATATTTGTCATCTTTTTTTTTTGTTTTTTTCGTTGTACTTGTTATTCCTTTATTCCTTTTATTTCAAATCTGGACATCACCATTGAGACACAAAAGGAGGAGTGTTTGAATCATAATTCCTGGGTCTAATCACTCTTTTGTATTCCCTGTAAACCAGGGGAACACGTAGCCCTATGCAACACTGTGGAATCTGAAATTCCATGTACAGCCTACCACTGATAAATCCAAACATGGATCCCATACAGGATGGAAATTATTCTCTAGTATGTAAATTTAAAGTTTAGTAGGTCAACCTATAGAGAACATATTTCTATGCAAAAATTCAAGGTATTTTATCTTGGTAAACAGCATGGTGAGAGTACCTGACATATAAAGAGGTTAGTTTTTATGAAGTGTACACAAGAATTTTCTTACTTCTCTCTCACTTTATTTTTTTTTTCCTTTGATGCAAAACCTCTTTTTCCTTCCAACATTTCTATTGCCTCAGTCCATTCTTAGTTACAACCAATGTACCTTGAAGTGAAAGGTGTTTTTCTTTGCTATCATTCTGAATTATCTTAAGTTTAGAAAACTGTCCTTTCCTTCCTTATTGTCCCCCCTGTTTCCATGTCACCTCTCCGTGCTGTTTGTGTGAGTAGCCATGATCCTATGGTTTCCCAGTGTCTCGGGGCTGTGCCCAGATCTGATTCTCTTCCTCACCCATTTAAGCAGCTCTTTTCCATTTATTTCAAAATTACCTGAGAATGCTGCAATGAGCACTTGTGAAGCCTAGCAGAAAAGGAGGCCTAGTTCTTTATAATTCCAATAGATGGAAGTATTTATATATTATTTATATATATTTATATATTATTTATATATTTTTTATATTTAAGTATTTATATATTGGTATGGTTACCTCATCATCCCCAAAAAATGATCCCATCCACCTCTTCCCATTTCAAGTTTTGCATACCTCTGATGTCTTTTCTCTGACTACAAAGATGCTGGGACTGTTTTTCCTGGCTTGCATGGAGGATATCAGGAAATGGGACAGCTTATTCCTAAGTATGGGGTTTTAGCATTGGTATAGGTAATGTGACTTAAACTGTTCCAGAAATCAAAGAGCAATCTATAGAAAGTTGATGGAAAAAAGAAAAACTGTTCTGATCCAAAATAACTTTGAGTTGACAGATCATACAAGGTAGAGGGAAAAATGCTGACATACTTGGCTGCATTTTCCTTCCTTTATTCTTGAATAAAAGCTCTTTCAATCTTCCAGAATTCTTCTGTCACCATTTGACATAAAAAGTTCAGCATAGGTTTTGATCCTGCAGTGGATTTGCTCTGATCAATAAGTTTTCATTACAGCACTTGGCAATTGGAAGCCAAGCCGCAGATGTCTAAATTTAGGCTTTCTGTGTTGGTTTGCTTCTCTCTTTACTTTTATTTTAAAATAAATAAATAAAGAAACAAAAAAAATTATACAATTATTTATTTATTTATTCATTCTCGCTTAATTTTTTTTTAAAGTTTTTTTTTTTTTTTTTTTTACTTTTATTTTTTTAATTTAAATTTTTAACTTTTGCTGGGTTTTTTTCTTACTTCGTTGTAATTTGCTGCTGGTCCTGTGCCCATAAAACTTTTCTTCCTTAAAGCAGCCTCCACATTGAGATCACTGAATGATGTGATGTTGTTAGATGTTGTTAGATAGAGAATGTCCTAGGTCAGAGTTGGAATTCCTTACTGTCTTCTGAAATGAAATAAAATAACTCCTTCTCCTCATCTCATTCCTCTTTGTTAAAAAGCTCAATTTATTGTCCTGTAATCTCCTAATTTAGTTCCTGAGGTGTTCACATACTAAAATAGCTATTAGTAAATTTACCATATGCATAAAAAATACAACCAAAACCCCAAGTTCTGTTCCTGGAGAACAGAAATGTCTTGCTCTGTTTCCACCTTCTTTTTTCTTCTAAACTCCTTTGCAGTACTTAAAACAGAGTGCATGAATTAGATAAACTTGAAAAGAAAAGACTTCGATTTGTCTCCTTTTTTTGACTGTTATTTACTGAATTCAACTTAAAAACCACAAAGTTGCTGTTCAACCAAAGATGCACTTTTAAAGTAAATTATAATTTACTTACAGCTAGTTGAAATTGATTTTCTATTACTTGCTTCATTTTTCTCCACTGAAAACAGGAGAAAATTACAGCATTTACATTAAATTCAAAATAATGGAGTAGTTCTTTGAATCAAAGTTTCAAGTAGACATTTCTTTTTGTGCTGTCCTAAAAAGAATGTGATTTGAGGAATCTTTTTAAGATTTTCAGAAAATCTGATAGAATTAATCTTATTTTTCAGGATTTAGGTAATTGATCTGTATATCTGTCTGTCTGCAGAATTAGAGAAATTAATTTCCAATTAATCTGTGTGAATTACCTATTTCTCTCTAAGCTGCATATGTGGACAAAATATGTGCATATAAACCACAACAAAACCTGGCATTTTTCTTTTAATAAGACCTATATTAAAAAAATATTTGTAGGCTGAAATCAAAATCAGTACTTTGTTGTTCTACCTACATTGGGAGTGATTTGTTTTGGAGAGATTAATGTGGACACTGTTGGAGGAAAAAGAAACAGATGTACAGAGTGGATTTGTGACCTTGATCAGTGATTTTACTGGAGGAGAAAAAGATTTCTCTATCTGCCTGCTTAATTGTTGCCTCAGATTTTGGTAAAAGCAAGCTGCTTATTCCCTTGTATCATGATTTAATTTTGAGACAGTCCTCTGCAGTTATTTATTATAAATGCCCAGGTTCAAATAATTAAGCAGTTCATGCCATTTACATTTTTAAGGCGTGTCAGATAGTGCTGAAATGGGCTGAAATGTGCCTTAAATGACCTTTCCACAGAGCTGCTTTCACTTTCTTCAGGGAATGCTACACTTTTTGTATGGCCAGAAGGTACTTGTTCAGAGCTTTTACCATAAACAAAGATCATACAACTGCCAAATTACTCCCAACATGTCATACAATAATTAATATCTTTAAACATTCCACTAAATCCTCCACTTTCTCAACTACATCCATTCCACCCCCCAACTCCCAAACTAATTCCCCCAAACTTCCTTCACCTTCTACCATAGCCCAAAATCAGTTGGCTTCTGATTGTGATGAATTACAACATCTTTAATTGTGTGAATTATAACGTGTATTGTCTCACCCTTCACATGAGACTGAAAATGGAATAAAAGTTTTTTAAAGCCCCTCAGTTGCCCCATCTCTGGGTCAGAAAAGGGCTTAATCCCACAGTGGTGTTTGTTTGGGTGTTTGGGAAACCCACACATTCCAGAGAGGGCTCATTTGGTTGTGTCAGTAGGACCTGAACCCTCCCAGGGATGCTCCTGTCCCATTCACTGCCTCAGTGTGGACGCACAAAACCCAAATAAAAATCCTCCCTCTGTTTTCCCCTGGAGCCAGATGTTTGCTGTGCCTCCCTCAGAATCCCAGGGACAGGGCTGAGTGCTGGTCTCTACTAAATTTTAATCAGCATTGAGAAGGGAAGATTCAAATCAAGGCTCTTTTCAGCTTTGATAACAGAGAGGCTTTAGATGAAAAATAATGAAATACTCAGAGCCCTGCAGACTGGAGACCTGGCAATGTCTGTAAGTTAATTCTGGGAATTAGTCTTCCTAGAGCATCTTATTAAGGACTGATATAACTATTCACAAGCACCACACCAAATTCCTCAGGGCTTGCAAACTGAAATTCATTGGAAAATTTCTACCAGTTCCTATCCATCCACGTAAAATATTTGAAAGTGTGCCTTTGTTTGTTTTAAAATACAATGAAGTCACAAAAGTTTAGGTTTGCATTAGGGGAGTAAATTCTGAGGTTGATTGCTCATTTTCAGTTGATGTAACCCTTGTGCTGTCCCATTAAGAGTGATGAAATTACTTCCTGGCTTGCAATGGCAACAAATAAATAGCTGCCCATAAATAAAGGTGATATTGGTATCAGAATATAATCTATAAAAATGTACAATAGCAATGAGTAAATTATTCAGTTACTCAATTAATCAGGACCTCAGACTACCCAACTGAGATTAAAAAAGAAAATAAACCCCCACATTTGAACATGCACACTTGTGCTTGGGTTTAAATGGCAAATACATTTAAAATACAGATGAACTGCAGTTAACCAGCTGTAATGGGCATTGTCTAAATTGTCTAAATAATTATATTTGTTGTTGTCTCCAAAGGGATGAGAAAAGCTCATAGCCTAGTCCTTTAATCATCTCTGCACTGGATGTCATTAATATTTGGTTATACAAATTGATTATAAACATTGTTCCACCTAATGAGTTGAAAAATAAATCATGTGTGGATAAATTTTTCTTGTGTCTTGACTAAGAGTCAGCAGAGGGTTATATAAAAATAAGAAAGATTATTATTTATTTCTCCTTCTTATATTCCTTATAATGCTTTTTTTCATGCTACTTGTCAGACATTTTCTCTTAGGTGAATACTGCATTAATCTGGTTTCCACTTCCTCTGTACTTTTAAAATAGTAAAGCTGGTGCATTTTCTTGCCTTCCAAGTTTTTACATCCTTCCATAGCTGCATTTAAGACATTGAACACCTTATGTGTGCCTGTGGTTGAATTATCTTTAAGTTTTTTTTAATTTAAAAAAAAGAGTGCTAAGTCTTTTTATAAAAGTAGCAGCATCATTCCCTAGAGTAAAGTGGACAGCATGAACTTTTTTTCTCAAAAAGAAAAATTGATTTAAAGCTAAAATATAATACAGTGCTAAGGTAGAATCCAACTATTGCCTGAAGTGAACTTTAATGAACTTTTAGGGATTCTTGGGGGCAAAAATATCTCATGTTCTTAATTGCAGTTAATAGCTTGCAGCAGCAAAAGGTCTCTGACCACACTTGGCACATGGTTGGAAAGTCAGCCAAAAACCCCAGACCAATCATTGCCAATCATCAGTGTGCCTGAGCTGCCCTGAATTCACAAGAACATCCTTCCCATCAACAGCAGCTGCATCCAGGGAAGCAAAACTTCCAGCAGAGAAATAATGCATTTGCACAAGCCCATCTCGTTGATAACAAGCCATCGCAAGCAATGAAAAATAAAAGGAAATAAAACTGCTGGCAGCTAAGGCATGAAGAATTGAAACCAGGAATAGGCTGATGAATTGTCTGAGCTGCAAATTCATTCTCAGTGGCTCACCATTGTAATGAGTGAAATGTGGTTATATTTGACACCTCATTGGATTTATGTTATCCTAAAAGAAAATACCTGTTTTTTTTCCTGAAGAGTTATGATGTGCTTTTCTCATGACAGATGAGTTGATTTAGATTTTGAGATACTTGAAAGTATTTTTTAAATTCCCTAAGTGGCTCTCTCCAACTGCAGCTATGCTGTTATAAGAATAAAAGTTGAAATGTTGTATTGTATGGGCCATATTTTCCCTTCAACAGGCTCTCTGGGAATATTTTAAAAAGATTTTGTGTGAGGTATGTCTTGTCTAAACTTAAACCCCTGTATGCTAACTATGCAGATTGAAATTTTCATGCCAAGCTGGAGGAAAATACAATGTTTTACTTGTGTTTAGAATGTTCTAATAGCTGTTTATTGATTGAGGTTTTGTGTTGCCATCCTTTGGAAAAACGACCTGACAATCAATGAATTGAAAAACTCCTCCAAATCTGACCAAGTTTAATGGATGCACAGAAATCTCAGTGTTCCTGTGATTGCCTGCTAACATCTGGTAGCTCATTATTCCTTCAGAAACTGACCTTATCTGAGATGCCATAAATGAATGCACACAAATTCTGCAGAGGCCACAGTGAAATCCAAAGAAATCAGAATGCAGAGCTCTGGTTGATGTGGGAGACAATTTTGGATTGAAGCTTTCAGGAATGAAAAACAATTTCTAATAGTTTAAGGTGAGCTACTTTGGTGAAACTGCAGGTAGAAGTGGAGGAAAGCAGCACATGTGAATTGGCATTTGAACCCTGTATCACAGCTGGCAGAATTACTCTTGCAAGGCATAATCAGGACCTGAATTATGTAATACACAAACAGATGTAAATGTGAAAACCTCATTCTTTATCACAATAATGATGTTTTCCTTACATCAGTTATAAGTAAAAAAAAAATCTTGAAGCTCTTAAACTAAAAAAAAAAAAAATAGTTAAATTCAAGCTGATTTCCTTAGAAACTAACTTCTTGAAAGTAAAAGCATTTTCAGGAAATATAACAAAGGCACAAAGAAGCCATTTATCAGAGGAAAAACACATTCTGTAAAACAGAAAAAGAAAGCACTTCAACTAAAGTAAAAGTCTTGTTCAGATTTATCTACTCAATTTTTGTCATAGCTGTGTGGCAAAAATGCTTCCTCACCAGGTGTTATGCAGTGATGATAAAAATGCTTTGTCTTCAAAAACTCAGGTTTCATAATCAACTCCTCAGAAGGGAACAGAAGTGCAATCTTTAAAAAGTAACATTTCTGGCTTTGGCCTTTCGATAGATCTAGCTAGACACAAGCTTTGGAAGCAACAATTAATACTCCCAGAACTTTCTAGTAATTCTGTGGTACCCATTCCTCCAAAAAAATATGTCAATTAAAAATGAATATATGATGTTCTGGTAGCTCTGATCTTTCTAAAGTAACCTTTTATGAATGTGGATGTACAATTGGAGCATTAAAATTCATATTAACTTTAGTTGTTTCATGATATGCATCCCAGGAATTTAATATCATGAGGGCCTGCAATGGTTTCTGTTGCTTTCCCCCAAATATGTTGCCCTATAAAGCAGCTATTTTTAGTCTTGCAAGGCAACATTTTGTTTTAATGGTGCCACTGCTGCCTCTGTCTTTACTTTTTTATTTCTGTAAATCTCTGGAGGGTGTTTTTTCCCCCAGGAATCCTTATCTCTCTTGTCATCCCCCACTGTAACATGGTGGTGTCTACCCTGAAATGGGGTAAGAGCCAATATCTGTCAATCCTGCTGGAAATTAAGTTTCCTTCCCCAAAATGACAGTATGGTACCAGGAAACATTTTCAAAGTTGGGAGGTTTTGTGTACACAATGACAGGAATGAGGAGGCCAGACAGAGTCTCTTGTTTCTATGGCAACACAATGATGTGTCTGGCTCAGCTATTTTCTCCTTTTATGATTTTATAGATAACTGGGATTCATCCAGTGAAGTTTAATATTGTCAAAAATAGAATCCTAACCCACAATCTAATCAGAAACAGTAATGCAGAAAGGACAATCCAATATAAAAAAACTCAAATGCAGGGGAAAAGTCAGCTGTGACTTTTGATAACATGAAGAAAAATACATCAATTTCTCTGGAGCTGTGAAATAGTTTGAGTGCTCCAGCTCTGCATTTGGCTAATGGTTAAACTGTATTTTATGTCAGAAAACTTCCCCTGCTACATCCTTCCTTACTTCCTGCTGCATCTTATTCCTTCATGCTGTTGGTGTCCTGTCCTACAGACCCTAAACCCTCAGGTGATCCCCACCTGTCTGACTTTGGAAGGTTTGGTTGTGACCCTGAATTCCTGACAGCTGGGCGCAGGAGAGGTTTTTGTTGAATGAACAGGTTATCCATCAGCAAACCTAATCAAAGCACTTTTGTTAAAAGGCTTTGACTTCAAAATGCAAGCTTTCATGTAAGAATTGGACCTAAATGGAAATTCTTTTTTCTTTTATCTTGAAAAAATAAATTCTGTTTAGGGTTTCTTTAAATATAAATTATATTTTTGTCCCACAAAGTAGATATATTTGTCACAGCAAAAGTCTCAGAAGATATATCTCAGCAATAATAAATTTTTTAAAAACCCATATAGAATAACAGGCATTTTTATTTGAGACAGGGTGAGATTGGGGTCAAAATGCATGTATATATTTGGATAACTAATGTAAGATAAAATCTTTAATCATATGAATTTTCATTTTATTGATACTTCAAGAACTTAACAGGAATGAATGAACCCAACAATATACCCTGCCCTCACAACTTAGCTGCTCTATTTTAATGTTCTCTACAGAGCTCCATTTAAATGAGAAAATAACTCAGTCTCTTATTTTTTCCCAGACATCAGGAC
Organism: Ploceus nigricollis; assembly: GCA_013399945.1. Classification (NCBI taxonomy): domain Eukaryota; kingdom Metazoa; phylum Chordata; class Aves; order Passeriformes; family Ploceidae; genus Ploceus; species Ploceus nigricollis. Next base: position 74,574 of record VXBC01011093.1, read on the forward strand.
AAAGCTCTGCTGAGTTGTGTTTTAGCAGCTCAAGGTGACAAATTTCTGCCTCTTTTGGCATCCATTCCCATGTATTGTGAAGTACCCTGTTACCTGAATCCAGGTCAGCTGAGTGCCATTTAGAGTTACATACATTCATATAACTTATATACATTTATATAACTTTATATACATTTGTTGACTAAAAAAAATCCAAAAACTACATCACACTTATAAACAAGAATTGTGTTAAGTGTCATTACTTAAGGGTATTACTGAGACCTAGGGAAACTTCATTGTCTGACAGATGGTCTGACACCCACGTTAAGAAATTCATAATCCAATCTCAAGGAAAAAAGAGTTCTAGGTAAAAACATATGTGTTTGTTGGAAAAGAAAAAAAATTGTATCGATCATTTTTTTGTCAGAGCAAGCACATATGGCAGCTCCATTTTCTGTCACCATTTTCTTTCCACCTCAAATTCAAATGTCACTAGCCAAGGAAAAAGATAAGTATTAAAACATAGAAAAGAATTAACTAAGAACAATCCCTGCAAGAACTTTATACTCACTGCTCATGGAAATTAAAGGCCATCCAGTTAAATCAAACTTCCTCTTCCCATGCTGCAAACATCTCATCCCTTGCATTTTTTCTTTCTCTACATGTTCCTCCCATTGGTAGTTACAGCTTTATGATTATTTCCCAACCATCTGCTGTCTTTCCTTGAGCCAAACAATTTCCCTTTAAAATATGGTGAGTAATCCCATCAGCACCATTTCCATGCAATTACACGTGTGCTCACTGATCCTGCCTCCTCATTCCTGTGTAAACACTCACTGAGTAACTGGGATGATTTGCCATTTCAATTTCTAGTGAGCACAACTCTGTTTGCAATATTTCAACCTGCTAATTGTTACCCCTTTGCATTTTGTTATTAATGAAATGGCAATGAAACGTTTACCCCAGTTCCCATCTCCAGACACCAAAAGGTATGTGCAGGTTGGATGGAGAGGGATGCTGGATGAACAGGAATGTGCATTTATTAATCAAGGTGCTGGGCATCTTCAGAGGTTACACTGGGACTGGGGAAATGCAAAATGCAATTCTCATCTTAGGATATTTGCAAATCAAATGATTTTGGGAAGTAGGACAGTATTACTTTAAAATTCTTTAAAGGATTTTGAAGGAGTATCCACATTTTTTAGGTATTCCAATCAATAGCATTGATGGTGTAATTTGTTAAAGACACCATCAATACTATTGATTGGAATGGTATCTTTTGTTAAAAGGAGCTGTTTGCTGTAATCTAACATTCAGAATGAGTTAAGCTGGTAGCAAATCAGAGTTCATTGCTAACCAGATCATAAATAGATCTGTGCTGTTTGTCTGATACTGTTAACAGGGGAGGAGAGGACCAGATCTCAGGCTGGGATGGTTTCAGGCCAGGCTGAGGAGCTGCTCTGCCACTGCTGCTTCCCAGGCCAAGCAGGGTCTGCAGACCAGCCAGGTGAAGAAGGAGACACATACACAGCAACAGTGCTCTTACAACACCCCTGGGATTTCCAGTGTAGATTCAGCTGTAATTACTCCAGGCAGACAATTTGTAGCCCCAAAGCTCCTGGGAAAAACAAAGATTTCTCTTCCTGAATTCATCCAGAGACTCCGAAACATGGTTTGATTGTAAATGCACGGTAAATAATCTAAGAAGGGGCACAAAGCTCTTCTAAGCAGGAGTAAATATTGCCAGCACCATAACCACACTTTGTTTGTGACAAACTGCAAAGAGCACACAAAATAATCCTCAGGTTCAGAAGCTGCAGTCCTAACTTGAGGTACCTGAAGTTTTCTTGCAGTGTAGAAAACCTGCCCATGTTTGTTAATCACATCATCAAGGTATGCCCATCGATGAATGAAAGTATTAAATCAAATAGCTGATGTGTTAATGAATAAAGATGTCATTATTATCTACAGTAGCAATCCAGGCATGCTTATAGGACAATATGAAAATGCCTAAAATGTGTGCACAAAGTCCCTTGCTTCTGTAATGCTTGCTAAAAACACTCAGATAACTGATATTTTAGAGCAGTGTTTGTTCTGATGCGTGGTTTAAATGCCAGTGGTAATGATATAATCCCCTAGTTCAATATGCAATACCATATCCACCCCTTTAAACTGGTCATAGCAACATTCTCAGTTTAAAAGCTGACACACAGCAAGGTAAGAGGTTGTTATGTTGGGGGGTTTTGTAGTCCAAATGGTAAATGTATAAGAAGTTTTCTGTCTTTCTTCATTCCTCCCCTATGAAATAAAATAGCCAAACTCCTCCTCTCACCTCCTCTGTTTTGGTGCTCAGAGAAACCAACAGCTTGACATTAATGTGCTTTGCAACTTTTTATACGGATGTCAATCAAATTTCATTGATTCAGGGCTCATGTTATTGTAGCTTTCCTTTCCCTAGCCCTTTTGGAACACACACATGTTTAAATTACTCATTAGCTAAAGTGTTTGCCTGCCCTGCATTTAATCAGAACTGAAGATTCTCCTCCTCCTCCTCCTCCTTCTGTGCAACCTGGAACTCTGGATTTATGGTCAGGTGTTGATCCCTGTGCATAGAACTTTGTTTGCCAAGCAGGAATAGTAATTTCCATCACTTCATAAATGGTTTTCCCAGTAATACAACACTTTGCTCTGTTGGTTGCAGACTTCTAAGGGTATTTTCCACTCATTTTGGGATCTTAATTCTCTTCCTTTCTTTTCTTTGAAGCTACTTCACTTTTCGGGATGTTCTGACTTTAAAGTGTATTCAATAAAAGACGTGTTGTGTAAGTGCTGCTGGTAGGAAGTTCAAGGGTGTGAAGTTTGTTTCCATGTTCACAGTGTTATTTGTATCAATAGCAAAAGGTTTTAGAGATGAGTAAATAGGAATGTTCATCTTGTAAATTGTAGATGTGATGCAGTGCAAGTCTCTAAAAAAGAAGGATGCTACTTTTGCTAACCAGAGGTAGAATGGAAAGTTCATTTGGTGTTTCTGAAAATACTCAGTTTTCATGGTCCTGTAATCAGCTAAACTCTTAATTAAAAAAATAAACTGTTTTCTGATCATCAGGGCCACCAAGACAAAAGCAGTGGCAATGTGGTCCACAGTGGTTTCAACCCTCTGCCTCTGATCAGACTTAGAATAGTTTCCGTGTTTCCACTTTTTTCTTCCTGTTTGAAAAGGCTACTGCACCATCCTGGGCACAAGTGAAATCAGATCCTGGTACACTCAAATAAATCTGGGATCTAGACCCTAAGAATGGGGTTAGGGTGATTATACCTTAACACAGCTCTGTGAAAAAATCTGGGGAGGTGTAAGCTATTTCCAACAACCTTACTCTCCATATACTTATTCAGTCCATGGTATAGATCAGTTTTTTTCTCCCTGTATAAAATCTACAATACTGCCTGAATTAGAATTTAATTTCAAAAGGGGGTAAAAACTCAACCCTATAAATGGTCTTATTACCCCCCAAAAAAAGAGTATATGCTCAGGCTGCCTTTTGCTTCTTCTTTTACTTGCTAAATCACTTCTTCTACCTTGCTAATCAAATATCAAACATAAAGTAACCACAAAGTTTTATTCTGCCAAATAGTATTTTTGCTATTTTTATTCAGCAACTTTGCAAACCACCTTCCTTATGTGTGCTCTCTTTCCTTTCTCATGGACCTCAGCAGAACGCAACAATATTGATTCAACACTCAAAAATGTGTCTTGCAGCAAGCTGAGTTTTCTGATGGTTTGTCAAAGACTTCCTTAACCCCCACCCCCAGCAGCGATAGCAACTAGGTTGTCACTTAGGGAGAAAACTTGTGAAGCAAAATCGTGTTTGTGCTCTTTCAGCCTTAAAAGGGAAAATAAAATATATTAAAAAAAAAAAGAAAAAAATATAGAAAAACCCACAGTCCAAAACACAAACACAAAAACGGGGAGGAAAAAAAAGACCATTTTTTTACACTGCTCAGTATACGGCATCCCTGTAGCTGGAGATCCTAATCCTGCTAACAAAAATAAAACTGGATAGAAATAAAGGAAATGGAAAACATTAGGATGCAGGATGCTGCCTGGGACTTGCCTCACTCTGCGCTGTGTGACAGGAATTGCCAGCAGGCTGCTCAGGCTCACAGTGGAAAATCACTGTCTGCTTCAGCCAGGGAAAGCAGGGTTCCCCTGCCCTGTGGGGCTCTCAGGCCTCTCACCTGGCACTTTCCTAAGGGTCAGGATTTGCTCTGCAGCTCTCATTTGCCACTGGTTTTAGGCATTTATTTGGGCAGGGGAAGGAAAAGGGACACATTTGTCTCTTGCAGAAAATTGACAAGTTATTTACACTTTAGGCTTTCCTGTGGGCTTTACCAGACATGCTCAACCTGTTGCAAAAGAACACCTTCTAAAATTTTTAAAGAGAAAAAAGATGATCCAAATTCCTATTTTATCCAAAATGTTGACAATACAAAAAATGAAAAAAGTTGGGTTTAGGGGGTACTGAATAAATTTTTGCACACGTTTCCTTCATGGAGATCCATGGTGCAGTCTTAGGGTGTTTGAGCCAGATGTGTGGCTGAGGGATGCAGGAAGAATTTAGGTTCCTGCCAGCTTCATAAATGTATCATTCATGTGGATACTGGAAAGAGCTGAAATTTGTCAGATTATTAAAAAGCTAACAAAAGCACCCAGAGTTTTCTCTTGTAGAAGCCCAGTCTGTGCCTGTCCCTACACCTGGGTAGAAGTCATGGGTGGTGCCTTAAGTCATTTCCCCTTAATTACAGCAGCTCAGGAAGGACTTTGGATTTTGGATGTTGGGAAGCATTAAACAACTGTTGTTCAAGTTTGTATCCACACTCCTCACAAGTATTTGTCAAATTTGTGTGCATTTGGAAAATGTTTGCACAGGAGTGGAGGAAGGAAAAGGAGAGAGAGGAGAGGAGAGGAGNCCATTTGTCCTCTATGAATTTTCACTTTTACTTCTTAACTTGTTACAAGATAAAATACAGTAAAATGGCCATAGCATTATCTACCTGCCCTAACAAAGGAGCAGAAGACAGGTGATTTTGGGCAAAGTGCTCCGAATTGGAAAATTATGGCAGGCTCAAGTTTACTGATATTTAACACATCCAAAGTCTTGGAGGCAGAGTGAATCTCACACTGAAGTGTTCCTTAACAGGGTTTCAACACTGATATTGTTATAATTTAAATAACAGTATTATTTAAATATAAGTAGTGTATAATAAAAATATAAAAATAATTATAATAAATAACAGATATAATTTAAATACAAACATATTTTTATTTAAATTAATATCATGATGATTATGATGTTCTGCCATGTCCATGTAAGACACATTCTCCATCTAAAGATCAGCTACACAAACACACATCTCTCTGATATTTTTACAGTGTATTGCTTATCCTGTTTGAAATATAGAATTCCTATAGGGAATTCTTAGAAACCCTTATAATGCAGTAAATCCTTTAGCTACTTGAAGTCAGTTAATAGGCTTTTTAAGAGTAATCACAGCTCTGTGCTTGACAAATATATCAGGATACTGCATTCACTGAGGGAAATTTATACTGTCATTCTTTATTTTATGACTTTGCATTAGACAAACTGAAATCAGACTTCTATCTCTAATGAAAAAAAAAGTAATTTGCATTTCTTTCTGGGAAAGGCAGGATTAATGACATCAAATACTTAGCAACTCTTCTACTCAGAGTCTTTAATTCAACGTAAGATAATTTACACAGTAAGAAACAACTTCTAAAGAGTCTGGAACAGAAGTGGCCAGAACATTTTATGTATTAGTGAATTCTTCTTAACTTGCCTATTGAAGGGGAACTAAACATGCTGACTTTTAGATATCTTACTTTTGAAACTTCGTGATAGCTACTGAAAAATCATTGTCTTTCAGCTGTTCTGGTTTTCTTAATGTACTGAGACTGCTTTGAGCCAGAAAAAACCCCACAAATAAATACCACATTTTTATAAGCATTTATAGGAAGAATAAACTCCTTATGACTACAGTAGAACAGTGTCTGTGCACTATTAAGCATGCATGGGCATTATTATTGGTTACCTAACTAAAAAAGGAAGGACAAATAAGACTGTAAAAACATCTCACATTTAAAATTAATGTGGTCTGTAGATACTCTGAACCAGTGTATTTTGGCATAAAACTGAAAAGAAAAAAACCAACAACACCTCCACTTGAATCTATTACCTTAAGTCCTGTAGCTGTAGAAAATTTGCGTTGACATCAGACCAGAATTTAGAAACGAGTTAGCAAAGTAATATTTCAAATAATTCTGCATTTGTGGTTGCTCAAGAGAAAAACGCCATGAAGGGTTCCAGCTTCTCTTGTGTGAGCAGAAGCCCCCAGCCAGGGCTGGTTTTATTGCCATTTGCACTGGAGTGTGGGAGCTGCTGTCAGCAGGGCAGAGCCCAGGGTGCTGCAGCAGGTTCCCTCTGCAGGGATGAGCAGAGGTGTTGTCACACCACCGGCAGGACCTGCCAAACCTTGGCTGAGCCCTGCAGGGCTGGCAGTGACCCCTCATCCCTCATTCACAGCAGCACTAAAACTCTATTAACGAGTTCTTTTCTGCACACACGGTAGCACTTCCAAGAACTTTTGGTGTTGAAACTCATTTTAGCTTTGGGGTTGGGGGTAAAAAGTAACCCAGCAGTCAAGGTTTTTCTCTGCCATTTTAGCCCTAATTTTTGTGAGTGTTTTGACAAATGTTTTTGTTATTATTATCCCACTAATGCATAAGCACACTGCTCTGTATTTCTATATTGTCGGATTAAGTTCTTTTCTGACCCAGAGATGGGGCAACTGAGAGGCATTTTAAAAACTTTTATTCTATTTTTAGTCTCATGTGAAGGGTAAGGCAATACAAATATTATAATTTACACTATCACAATCAAAAACTAACTATTTTCTAATTACATTATAAACATTTCTTGACCTATCAATTTTTACCACACCATACTATAAATATCTTAAAGCTAATCATCTAAAATTACCCCTCAAAAGTCCTACTACATCTTTCATAATTCTATTTCTCTAAACTATCTAATCTTATTTACAAAACCATCCTTTAAAACTTCCAAAGTTCCATTTCTCTCTCAACAATGTCTATTCCATCCCATAACATTTCTAAATCAACCTTTCTTATCTCAAGGTTTGCATACAAACAAATACTATGTAAACCTCCTGTTAAACTTTAAAAATCCTCTACAAATCCATTGCCCACACTATGTCTCTTTCAGCTATTAAAGTGCAAACCTCCCTGGGTGATGCTGCAGCTTTCTGGGTTCAGCTCCCTCTGGCTCAGCCATTCACGCTCTTCTCCGGATTTGCAGGAGAGCTGCTCCCTCTGCTGAGTTTTCCGTGGATCGCCACCGTCACCTGATGTCCTTCCTGACCATGCTGGGCCCCAGCCCCGACTGGAACGTGGGGCTCTCTGCCGAGGATCTCTGCACCAAGGACTGCGGCTGGGTCCAGAAAGTCGTGCAGGATTTGATCCCCTGGGATGCTGGCACTGACAGCGGCGTCACCTACGAGGTACAGGCACTGCCTGTAATTTATTCAAATAAATCCCCTCAGAGCAGGGAAGTAGGGGAGCAGTTCGATCCACGGTGATGCTGTCCATGCCATTATACTTTTTACTCTACTAGAACTTTTCTTAAAATTAAATACAATTCATTTAAAGAGATGTTAACTACACTTCACTGTCGGTGGTTTTGCACTGGTGGGATGAGGTGAGATCCACCTGGGGTATTTCTACCACAGAAGGACAGGGTGGGTAAGGTTGGAAGGAAGCACAGCAAGTCATCTGGTCCAATCTCCCTGTCTAAGCAGGGTCATCCTAGGATTCTGTACAGCTCTTGAATACCTCCAGTAGGGGAGGCTCTGCAACCACTCTGGGCAATCTTTTCCAGGGCTTGGTCACAGCACAGTAAAGAATTTCTCATTTATGTTCACCTGTTATATTCACCTATTGAATAAACAGAGGGCTTTGGTCACAACCAAGCCCTTTGGTACAGACCAAAGCAGGGCCATCATCAGCTCCAGTTTGGGGCTGTTTCAACCCAATGCCAGCTGTTCTGTTTGGCACAGGAAACTTCAACTATTTCTCACAGCAAAGCAGAGCAAAAGCAACAACAAAACCCCCCAAACAAACAAAAAACCCCACAAAAACAAAACAAAAAAATCCCCATACCAGTAAGTATGAGTGTACCGAGTTCACCTCACACTGGAATTTTGCAGTTTAGCATTTCAGAGAAGTTTTAATTTCTGCAGATTATTTTCTTTTATAACTTTTTTTTCTTTTTGGTTGCAGTCTCCTAACAAACCTACAGTGCCTCAGGAAAAGATCAGACCTCTTACAAGCTTAGATCATCCTCAAAGCCCATTTTATGATCCAGAAGGAGGATCTATCAAGCTGGTGGCCAGAGTTGTCATTGAGAGAATTGCACGAAAGGTAGAATACATATAAATAAAATTCTCAAGCAAGCAAAAATCCACTTTGTAAACAAAAAAACCAATCCATTCTTTCTCCACCTTCTCTCCAAATCTACACTCCTTAACCTACCCACAGCAAAGATAACAGCAGAAAAAAATGTAAACTGTCTCAAGGGATTAGTTCTCCTAATTCTGGCAATTATTGCATCTGCTTAATTGGGGATTTTCTTTATGCACACCTAGGAATTGGAAGAGAAAAAGGTGCTGCAGACACAGTAATGCCTCAAAATGTGCTCGTTTAACCCCTCATGGATGTGTTTCCTCTCTTCAGTGTTCACAATCTTTTTTTTGCAGGGGGAGCAGTGCAATATCGTTCCTGATAACATAGATGATATTGTAGCAGATCTAGCACCAGAGGAAAAAGAAGAAGGTACATTTGAAATTAGTTTGTGGGCTACTAATAATTTTTATTTTGTTCCATTCCCCGCTGTCACTTGTAAATAAGGTACAAAACTGACTTAGGAGCAAAAATTCCACTCAGTGTCAAACAGTGATTTAGGTTTTCATCTCTTCTGGTCTCTTCTCTTAGCCTTCCCTTGTACAGAAAAGAAATTGCATGTATACCTAGGAGATGACAATAACAATACAGGCAATAAAAGAGAGAAGACTTTTGGGGTTCAAATAATTTTTTTTTTTAAAGAAAGAGGCAATTGGAAATTCTTTTTTCTTCTGGGCTAAAATGGAGAGGATAGAATGCAGAAGGAAATAATGTATTCTATTGCAATCTAAAGTAATCATTGGCCAAGGAAAAGGAGGAAAATGGAAGACCATGTTTAACATTCAATGCCTTTCCTCACTTTTCAGATGACACCCCTGAGACTTGCATATACTCAAACTGGTCCCCATGGTCGGCCTGCAGCTCCTCTACCTGTGAAAAGGGCAAGAGGATGAGGCAGAGAATGCTCAAAGCTCAGCTGGACCTCAGCGTGCCCTGCCCAGACACCCAAGACTTCCAGCCCTGCATGGGCCCAGGCTGCAGTGATGAAGGTAACCAGGAATGGAAGGTGGAGGAGAAGAACACCTTGCAGAGTCTGCTTCTCCTTTAAAGTTCTCAAGGATGTCAGTTGCTGTAGTATGGCTTGAGTTGTGGCCAAGAGGAAATTGCTGAAGGACACGAATGGAGCTGTCTGTGGTGAATTCTGCATCTCAGCTCTGTCAGGGCATGGAGTGCACACAAGCATGAAGGAGAGGAGTGAGGGATGCTGTGGAGATTTTGTGGGTATTGGGTCTTCAGAGAGACAAGAGCAGCTGTTGGTTGTAGTAAAGTTGTTTATTGCATGAATACATCAGTCTCGAAGGCAAGGAGTTCAGAGTGTTAAAGTCTGTACTAAAAGTTTTCTGGCACACAGTCCCGAGCAGCTGCAGCAGCAGCTTCTGCCTTTTTTCTTCTTCTTCCTTCCTTTCATCTTCCCTCTTTGCATCCCAATACAGGGGTTTTATTCATAAATCATCCAATCAGCTAAAAACACGATTCTAAAACATTCTTTTACACTAATCTGAGCTTAATTCTAATGTGTGAAAGTAGTGTCAGTTCTTACCCAAAATCTATGTACATAATTTTATCTATTTGCATGAATAGTTCTATCTATTCTATCTAGAAATGCAAGCAATGTTCTGCTATGTTTTTGTTATGTCTGGAGCTAAGTTACTGAACTTTAAGCTAGGCTTTAGGGCCTTACTTAGCTAACACTAACTACTCTTAAGGCACTTAAGATATGTTTCTAGTTACTTAAAAAAAAAAGTACTTTTTTTTCTTTTAACAAAAAGTTAAGTACTTAAAAGCTCTTAACTCAGCTTTAGTTACTTAAAACTCATACTTAAACTTCTATTTCATGTCTGTGTGGCATAATATATTTCAGCTTCTCTAGAGGTTCTGATCCAAACTCTGCATTTCTTTTTCTGTCTGAGGGACTCAGAGGGGCTTCCATTTCCTGCATTCCAACAGGATGCAGAGGAGGAGCGGACAGTGGGAAAGGCAGCAGGAAAGGGATGCTGCACACGACTGGGCAGCAGCTCTGTCAATCCCCACACCTGAATACTCTCTGTGTTTCAGATGGCTCCACCTGCATGATGTCTGACTGGATTACATGGTCCCCCTGCAGTGTCTCCTGCGGGATGGGGACAAGATCCAGGGAGAGATACGTGAAGCAGTTCCCCGAGGATGGCTCCATGTGCAAAGTGCCCACTGAGGAGACTGAGAAGTGTATTGTAAATGAGGAATGCTGTAAGTATTTCATTCAGCTTCATAAACCCAGCCAATAGCAGGAGCACTGCCCAAATAATTTTTTATATGAGTCTTACTGGTGTCTCACAGGGCTCCATCTTAGGCCCTGTGCTCTTCAATACTTTAATAAGTGACTTGGATGCAAGAGTGGAAGAGATACTAAGCAAATTCCCAGATGATCCAAAACTGGGAGGAGCTGCTGACTCCCTCAGAAGCAGGGAGGCCTTGCAGAGAGATGTCAACAAATGAAGAACTGTGCAATCACCAATCACATGAAGTTCAACAAGGGAAAGTGCTGGATTCTGCACCTGGGATGGGGCAACCCTGGATGTACAGACAGACTGGGGAATGAGAGGCTGGAAAGCAGCGCCACAGAAAGGGACCTGGGGGTCCTGGTCAATGGAAATGTGAGCCAGCAGTGCCCTGGAGCCAGGAGGGACATCCCTGTGCTGGGGACATCAGGCACAGCATTGCCAGCTGGGCAAGGGTGGGGATTGTCCCACTCTGCTCTGAGCTGGGGCAGCCTCCCTTGAGTGCTGGGGGCAGTTTTGGGTGCCACAATACAAAAAAAGTTATGAAGCNAAAAAACGTTCTGAAGCCATTAGAAAGTGTCCAAAGGAGGCCAATAGGATGGTAAAGGCTCCAGAGGAGAAGCCGTGTGAGGAGTGGCTGAGGGCACTGGGTCTGTTCCGCCTGGAGGAGAGGAGACTGAGGGGAGACCTCAGGGCAGTTACAAATTCCTCATGAGGGGAAGAGGAGGGGCAGGCACTGATCTCTGCTCTGTGTGACCAGGGACAGGACTCAAGGGAATGGGCTGGAGCTGTGTCAGGGGAGGTTTAGTTTGGATATCACAAAAAAATTGGGCACTGAAACAGGGTCCCCAGGGAAGTGGTCACAGCACCAAGCTTCATGGTTCAAGAAGGATTTGGACAACACTCCCAGGGACATGATGTGACTCTTGGGGACAACCCTGTGCAGGGCCAGGAGCTGGGCTCCATTACCCTTGGAGCTCCAACTCAGCTGATCCTGTGATACTGATGAACAATTTTCTCTGTTCTCTCTGAACAGCTCCCAGCAGCTGCCTTGTCACAGAATGGGGTGAGTGGGACGAGTGCAGTGCCAGCTGTGGCACGGGGATGAAGAGAAGGCACAGGATGATCAAGATGACTCCTGCTGATGGATCCATGTGCAAGGCGGAAACCACGGAGGCAGAGAAATGCATGATGCCCGAATGCCGTGAGTGGCCAGGAGCTCCTCTCCCCTGCTCTGAAAAGAAACATCATTTCTGACACATTGCCCCAGCACACAAAGAACACAGCCAAACCAGGAACAATGCTGCTTTTCCTTGTCCTCCTCCCAGTTAGGAGGAAAATCTTAGGCATTGTGCATTAAGTAGCACATTCATTATCAGGATGAAAGCTTCAATAGAAAAAGTTCAGTGGTGTCCTTTTGCTCTATGACCCACACAGTGGGGTGTGTATCAGCAAGCTGTACCTAAACAACTTTAACTTATGCAATATGAGGTGTATTTGACCATAAGGCTAGAATAAAACACATGAAACAGTGCCCTCCCCTTTTAACGCCTGAAAATTTCAGAAATTGAGGTGTTTCTTTTGTGCAATAGCCTTACTGTCACTATTAATTTCTTACAAAATGTTAAAATTTCATCAGGGATAATTTAAAAAATATTTATTAGTAGATTAAATATGGAAGTTTCACTTGTTAGACTAAATTAAGTTGACTTCCAGTTCTGTTCACTGCAACAATCCTTTTTTTTCTATTTTTACAGGATTTATGATTGAAACATAGCTCCTTAAACTATTTATTCCCCAGATGCTCTGAGACTCAGCAGATATGACTTAGATACAGGAAAAGATAGCAAAGATATTTAAATCAAGAAAACCTTTCAATTTAATATAAAGTTTTCTGAGCTTCTTCAGCAGAACCATTCAGTTTGTGACAAGAAAGAATAATTGGCTGATGACAGATAAAACATAGCACATTTTCCACCTGTATTATTTTCAAAATGCATACCTTAATAATTTATTTATAGTAAGGAATTGTTAATAATAAGATTTCATTACCTTTTAATTTCCGACTAGATACCATCCCCTGCCTGCTCTCTCCCTGGTCTGAGTGGAGTGACTGCAGTGTAACCTGTGGGAAGGGAATGAGGACCAGGCAGAGGATGCTGAAATCTGCTGCTGAGCTGGGAGACTGCAACGAGGAGCTGGAGCAAGCAGAGAAATGCATGCTGCCAGAATGCCGTAAGTTTGGAGAATTCCCTGGGAAAAGGAGGCTAATTATGTGTCAAAATCCATGGATCAAACCTCCATCACCACTTCTTAGCCTCACGTCTCAGATAGACGGGGTATCAAGTGTGCATTTTTTTTAAAATTATTATTATTATTATTATTCACTCTCAGCAACTGAGAGCTGACATACGACTGTGTCTTAAATTCAGCTTGCCCTGCTTCACCCCATGCTAATTCCCAATATTTCCATGGGAATACAGCTCTGCATGTTTAACACGCTGCAGCTCCAGGCAACTCCCCAGTAGGAAATAAGTCAGAATTATAAAACATGGTTGATCACTCAAATGCAGACCGTGTGGCAGGAAAGAAAGAAAAAAAGAAGAGTTGAAATCACCTGTGTGATTCTTTTAGCTCAGAAAGAGCACAAAAGAGGCATTTTTTCCACCTTTGATACACCTCTGAATGGTATCACTTTGCAACCTGCTACTGGATGGTGTGGAGGCAGCTGCAGAGATTTTTTTACCTTATTCCATTAAAATCTCCCACTTCTTGGGTAGAGCAAATTTCTAGTTGCTATTCAGTCTTTGTGAAGTGTGATAGCCTAAGGCACTGCTGAACAAATGAGATATGATTGCCTTTAGCATCCTCTTTCCAGCTGGTTTATGAGGTTTTATCACAAATTGCATTATTTTTCACAGAAATTATTGGTTAAAAAGGCTTTTACACTGTAATTGCTCATTCAGCTTTTCTTAAATAATGTGAAATATCATTTTGATTTTTATTCACTGGGGCTGTAAGTGTTAAGCAGTGCTGAAAGATGAAGACTTTTAAGATATAATGGTATTAGTGAATATGGTTTATTGCATAACACTGCCAGCAAAGCAAGGATCAGATCTCAGAGGTAGCAAATTATTTTTAAATATAACTCAATCTTCAGCAGCTTTTCATTACAAAACAGACAGATGGGTGGGGAAAATTGAAGAAGGCACAGGAGAATTATTTATATGTTCTTTGTAATTTTAGTGATCTGCCAGCACCACTCTTGAAGAAGAAATGGAAGAGCGTGTCAAATAACACTTCTGCTAGAAATTGACTCAGAAAATTCTGACATGCGGCCTCCAAACAATTGCTGAGAAGATTGGAGGCTTAAGTAGAGTCTGTGTAGTTGGGGTGTAAAGATTCATCAGGCACATCTGTGTGTCTCTGTGTTTAGCTCTCATGGATTTTGTGTCATTTTTTTTTGTGTTTCTTATTGCCCGCAGCCATCCACTGTGAGCTGACAGAGTGGTCCCAGTGGTCCGAGTGCAACACCTCCTGTGGCAAGGGCCACATGATCAGGACGAGGATGATCAAAATAGAGCCCCAGTTTGGGGGAACAGCCTGCCCTGAGACCGTCCAGCGTACCAAATGCAGGGTGAGGAAGTGCCTGAGGGGAGCAGGGATGGAAAAAAGACGCTGGAAGGAGGCCCGGGAGAAAAGGAGAAGCGAACAAGCAAAGAAGAATTTAGATAGTGAGCAATATCCAGGTGAGTGTGAAACCGCTTCTAGTGGTTCTCTGCATGCCAGTGATGCCTCGTGAAGGCTGACCTAGAACAGAGTCTAGAAGGAGTTAAAGAATAAAGTAGGGATTTATTAAGAAGCCTCAATAGATCCAACTTGGCCAGCACAACCCAAAATGGCCCCAAAAATGCACAACCGGTCATGGGGTCTCTCACTTTGATCAGCTCTGCTCCATTTGCATCTTGCAGTTCATTGTCCAGTTCCAGCTTTAGCCCATGAAGTCCCATCCTGCTCGTTTTTCTATCTTCAGCCCATGTTGTTTATGCTCTTGGGCCTGAGATTTGGATCATTTGTCCTTGGTCCCCAGCTAGAGAAGGAATTGTTTTGTCTCCCTGCTCTGTGCAGAGAGCTCACCATCCCCTAATGTGAAGCCCAGACCCACACACTAAAGCAGCACAGAACCTGAAAAATATAAAAGCTAAAGCCTGGGGCATCAACAGGAGTTTGTGAGCAGCTCCACCACATTCTGTGAGAGCATCTTCAGCACTTCAGTCAAGGGAAAGTTTTAGCCATGCAATAAAACACAGCCACCTGCATTGCTTGCTCGTCACCAAAATCACCCAGCCTAAGCTTAGGGCACCATGGAGAAAGGCCCACATCTGTCCATGTCCCAGCACTAAAAATATTTTAGCTACTCCACACAAAAGTGGGAAAAAGTTCAAACTTTACACCTGGGAAAGGACTGATTGCAGTTTCTGCAGATCTGGGGGACAATCTTTACATCCTGTTAGCTTCAAACATTTAAAATATTTGTTCCTGGATCCGATGCTGAATTTCAAAACTGAACTCATTTCCACCTCAGCAGTCTCATTCAGACTCAGGCTGCTCCAAGAGATCTGCTCAAACTGCTTTTCCAATGAGGGGTAGTATCAAGTACTGATTCCTCAAATCAATAAAACATATCTTATGGTATAATTAACATTATCTGGGTAGGAATTACTGCTATGCTGTGGATCATGCTTGTCTGACATTTAACAATTTCTTAAGTTTATCTGTTTTTTGTAATGTAGATATTAAATTTACTTTTTCCAGTGTTTGACAAATGCAGCTTGGTTATACCTAGCAGGGGTTTCTACTGCTAAAAACTTAACCAAATAATTTATTTTTTTCAGTTTGTAGGATGAAACCATGGACTGCTTGGACAGAATGTTCTACACTCTGTGGAGGTGGAATTCAGGAGCGCTACATGATGGTAAAGAAGAGGTCCAAAAGCACTCAGTTCACCAGCTGCAAAGACAAAAAGGAGCTAAGAGCATGTAATGTCCATCCTTGTTAACAAAACACAAGGTTCCAAGTGATGCACTCTGAGCTAAATGGAAAGTCAACCTTGGTTTGTTTTTTTAGAACAACAACAACAACAACAACAACAAAATATAAAGTGTATATTAGTTTTCATTTTTGCAGTGTGGTTTGCTTTTTAGTCTTGCTGGTGCAAGAAAAATATTTTATAAATATTTCCTCACAGATTTATGCTGAGAGTAAGTCTTTGGTACTCCAGCCAGCCCTTAATGCATAAAAATAGTGAAGTCATAGTGAGTTATTTAACTAAAATACAGACACATCTGTGGACATGGAATAGCCATACAGAAATACCACTTGTAAAGACATGGGATGCATGCATATTAACAAACTAAGTTATAGTGACAGAAAGTTTCATCTGTGGGAGGATTTCTCTCTAGATTTGATTTTGAAAATCCAAAGCAGTGCCTCTGTGATTACACAACTATGCCAAGGAGTAATGTCAGTAATGCTGGTTCAATAACATTAAAGGTGCATGTTTATCTTTTTACACTATTGGGTTAAGCTGATAGTTATTATTATTATTATTATAATCCTAAACACCTTTCTTCACATGGATGCTGTGGTCCATGCAAGAAGGTATTTTTTTTTAAAAAACTTAAAAAGGAAATACTTTTTGTGACTCAACAGTGATGTCTGACCACCACACAATCACAGTCAAGACAGCACATAAAGAAAACATGCAAATATCATAATATGTGTACAGTCCATACTGGGTTGATCCATTGCCTTTCAAAATGGACACAGAACTAGTAGACATTGGTCCAGAGTGTTGCAACAGCTGTGCCACAGGATGTTTTCCACATAAGAGACACTGAAAAATTAGATTCAGTTTCACAAGGATCTTATTCACAGGTGAAGAGGGAGACAGGTTTATAATAAAACAAGAATGGTAGAGAAAAGGTGAGCTAGGCTCTCATGCATCCCTTAAAACTGAAATGAGCCTCTGAAAGGAAATAATGACAGTCTTTTAAAAAAGCTGATTATAGATTGGCACAAGAATACATAGAATACATTTACAGTAGTGTCATTTATTCAGAGCATACGGTAATCTAAAAATTACTCAGAGCATAGAGTAATTTAAAAATTACTAAATTCGTGAGAATTACCCATTTGTGGATATCCTAGTCAGGTTAAATGCCCTCCCTGACTACTTAAGTGATTAAAAAACTTCCTGAGATTAGAAAATACCTCCTCACTCTTCTATTTGCTATTTTACCCCATCTCCTGCAGAGTTTAGCTCTCGTCTCTACACAGAGTCAGGTGTAGTCAGGGAGACCCTTGGGCCCCACTTGCTGTTGGAATACAATATCTTCCTGTAATTCTATTCTCCTGTAATAATCTAACATTAAGAGGGAAAGGTGATGGGTTACCTTTTGGTCCAGGCAAGGCAGCATACCCCTATATCTCTTCTGAAGCAAGAGCAGTGCACTGAAAATAAAGATTGTTGATGCCGACACTTAAGCTTGAGAGAAATGAATGGAGAGAATTTTTTTAATGGTCTCTAAACCAGCCTTAAGTAATTTACTTACTTCCTTAACACTTGGTCACTACCCTGAGGACCTGACAGCTGGGTTTTAAATATTGCTGTGCACCACAGCCCTCTGAGCTGTTCATCTTCCCCACCACCACCCCCCTGGGGATCCTCTGTACGTGAACAACTCGTTGGGCTGGTGGCATTAATTGTGGGGCTGTTCATCAGCATTTCTCCACTGAACACTGCAAGGGCTGCTCAGGAATTCCACAGCCATCACATTCCACCCCCTCTCAAGATATTTTACTGCTTTCTGCAGATTTGGAGTGAAGGAAAGGCCAGGGAAATAATGGAACCAAGGGCAATGTGAACCCTCTCTTGCTGCTGCTAAATGAAATGGGTGCACACCCATAACCAACCAAACCAGGAGAAAAAAGAATACAGCAAGGTTTAATGCTAAAACCAAACATTTTACTTTTTGCACAGCTTGGCTGAGAAAATAATATTAATTCAGATAGTTTGCCTCCTTGTGCCTCTTCAAAAATTGTGCAGTTTTTGTCTCTACAGCACTGCCATTACAGCATAGCAGCAAGACTGTCCCTCAGTAATGCATTTAGGACCTTATATTTCACTTTTATGACCAAAAATAAAGAAAAACCCAATGAAAAAAACAGTGGAATGATATAGGTACTGGAGGAGTGACCAGCTGAGCATATTTTGTGGGAAGAAACTGCAGAGAAGGGCCACAGTGAGCAGTGGCAGAGGCTTGGTCAGGGCAGAGCCACATCTCTGGCTGAGCTGACAGAGGGTGCCCCAGCTGAGGCCATTCACTCAGAAAAGTAATCTTTGGCCATAAAATGAGTGGCAGAGTGCTTTTAAAGGCTTTGAAGGATCTGTGAGCCTGGGGCAGAGGGAGCAGAAGAAGTTTCTCCTGAATGGAAAAAATTTGCTGAGTTCAGGAACCAGATTTATCTCATCAACCACTTGTTCAAGCTTATCTTGCAAAACCATGCCTGTTTCAGCAAATAATCAATGAAACCCAGTGTTGCATTTTCATTTTCACATTTGTTCCAGTTCATCAAGCTGTTTTGTCTGCTAAATACCCCCTTTGCCAAAGGCCGCATAGTGCAAATACACTTATAGAAAACACACAATACCTTTCTGAACTTGCCCACAAAATTGTCCATTAAAACAATCTGGCATTCCTTTCTCTATGCTTCTACTAATTTGATTCTCCAGATCCTTTTTTCTTTTTTCTCTCTCTTTTAGAAAGCTGTTCAGTGTGATTTCCAGTCATTTCTCTTAGGCTCATTAAAGTTCTGAATGTTGCAAATCGCTTTTTTCCCCACCTTGTTAATAGATGAAATGACAAGGTAATTGCACCGGGTCAGGAATGTGTGACCACTCCTGCTTATGTTCAGCTCTTCACACTTGTTTTTCTGTTGAAACATTTTACAGATCTCTTATCTTTCTTCTAATTTGATACATGAGAAACATTTAAGCTTGTTACATTTTGTAAAAAAAAAAAAGAGAAACACAAACAAAAACAAACGAAGGGAAAAAAAAAGAGGTTGATTTTCTATTCAGAACAAAAAGGAAAAAGCTCTGATATACAATATGTAGAAGTCTTGTTACTGTAAACTTTCTAGTAGTGTAATAGGCACTGGTTATCAGTCAATAAAAATAAGAACTGTTATTGTTCTGATGTCCTGGATAATCCTGCTGAACTCAAAGCACAGATGTCACACCAGTTTTGTAGACCTCAGCTACCAGATCTTAGCATTGTGAGTACCTTTTTTTTCTAATATACAAATGATAGAGTCTTTACACATAACAAAAAAGGAAAGTTAGGGGCTTAACAAATGTACAGTAAGACTCTGTTTGTGCGACATATGAGTTAAACAAAACTTTGTTTGGTTGCATTTTTAGATTTCCTTTGTTGTTTTTGTTTGCTGTGGAATTATGAAAAAGTTACCATGAACATTTCTTACCAAAGTCTTGTGTAGATGTTTTGTAGCTGTCTGCCTAACACATTATTATTATTATTATAATTATTATTATTATTTTGGAATAAAGACATCTTTACTATGAATTTTACACTTGTATGAGATTCTGTTCAACTAATATGATTATGTACACCAAAAAAACATTTATTAATATGAGTCATGTTATAATTTACATTTTACTCCTGTTCAAGGTAACAGGATATCAGGAGTGAGTGGATTTTATTAGATCCAGTCGTTCTTTCTACTTGGAAGTTGTTTGCATCAAGGTCTTTGTCAAATAGTTTGCTGTTCTTTTGAAATCACAGGGTAACTTAGAACATCACACAATGTATTTGTGTATTACTCTCACGTGGGTTTTGTTGCTGTTGTCAGTTTTTAATAAAAGAGAAACTATTTAAAAGAACACGTTTTAAAGCCTGGTGGTACATGAAAGGAAAAATGGTTAAAAATAAGGTCTCAAAAAGCCCGAGATTTTGTGCAACTTTGGACTCATCTTTTGTGCTACTGAAAAAGTGTCCAAGTGTGCCGCTGATAATTACCCAGAAATTTTGGAGGTGAGGGGGCCACACAGCAATGCTGCTGCTCTAGAAATCCAATTGTCTGTAACATTTGCAGCCAGCTAAAAGCAGCCAATGCATTCACAAAAAACCCTCTAGCCTAAAACTGAAGAGCAACCAAGCTGAGGGGAAGCTGGAGGTAGTAACTGAAATATGCTGAAATCCCTGAACTCCTCGCTACCACGTTTAAGGCGCTTTAGTGCTCTTTGCTCCACACGCAAACACATTTAATATTGTTATTGCAGCACTTTCAACCCTGGGACTCAGCCACTTCATGTGGTGTTGTGTAAAACAAAGCAATTCTGTTGAGCTGAATGATACTGGGCTCTGTCTCCTCTGCCTTCCAAAAGACAGAACAATTTGTGCCATAACTTGTGGGTTCTCTGCTTTCTTTTTCTATCTCTATCAGGGTTGGGATTGAAGGCACTTGAGACGATAGTTCACGTTCAGACTCAGGTGTTTATTGTTTCTTATCAGTGTTGCAGCCTCACAGCTGTGAGTTCTGCAGCCTTTCATTAGCACAAAAGGCTACCTATCTCTTGTTACAAGGTCATTTAAGGCTAAACTATCCAATTAAAAAATGACACCCAAATTATTTTCCCTTTTAAACCAATAACTGATCCCTCGAGGTCGACAATGCTGACTTTTCTGTCCAATTACAAAATACCACTCAGACCCATGAAGAAGAAGGAAAAAGAAGGTGAAGAAGAGCAACCTGCCTCTGCTCTAAAACCTTCATCTTGCTTCTTATTTATTACTACATTTTAAAACCCCAAACTCTAAGCTTTCCGCCCTGTGATGTTACACACCTCTAACCAACTACACACCCATAATTCCAGTTCTATCATTCCCTTTTGGAAGCCTTCTCCACAGCCTCAGGTCAAATGCAGTGTTCTCTTGTGGGTCTGTGCCTTTCAGCACAGAAAGTCTGAAATTCTCAGTAACCAGGGTTCCAGCAATAACTGATGGGCACATTAACTGCTCAGCAGGCAAGGACAGTTCTCACAGGTGGTCTAGGTGTCGTAATGCACCTAAAATGTTAATGCTGGGAGCTCTGCATTCTCACCTTCCTCACTGAAGCCCTCAGGAGCCCCAGTTGTTCTGCCATCAGTAATAAACTCGCAAGCACTGAGACAGGAGAGCCCTCCCTCTCTGTGTAAGCACCACATTTGCACAGGGAGCAGAAATTAAGCCTCTCACAACCCACAGTTTGCTTCCTTTCCATGACAAGGTATTTTGAGAGAGGTCTTTTAAATTATATGTTTTATATTCATTTCAAAGAGAGACCAAGAACCTTAAACCCTCACCTATCATGGCCCAAGTGCAAAAAGCACCCCAAACCAGCTTGGTGTGTACCAAACCAGCTGTACCTAAAGTGCCTTTTTATCTGAAAAAGAGAGAGAGAGAGCATGTGCATATAAAGGAAAAGAGCAAAGATGGCTCTATCACAGAACCTTTCCAAGCAACACTCTCCTTCCCACTGATGCTGCCAAAAATATTGTGATATTACAAGGAGAATACACAGGAGTAGCCAGTGGCACTTCAACAAAGTCTCCTTAAGTAACTTTTCCAGATACAACTAATGAGGCTGGGGTTAGGATTTATATTTCTTCATAAGCCTTGAGCCAAGGGAGATGGGCCAACAGCTGATAAAAACATAAGTAACAGATCCCACACTTTATATGGTATCACATATTACTTTATCCACATGAGTCAGAAGTTAAAAGGGAAAAAAAAAGAAGTTTTTTACTCAGAGTATCCTTAAGACCACTTGGGCAGTGAGGGAACCAAAGCAGTGTCTAGAAAACACAGAGTTAGATTATAAGTAAAAAAATTTGAAAATGGTCTATGTCGTGATGTCAAAGTGCATAAAAGGTTATGAATGGTAAAATATACTTTTATAGCACTTACATAAAAAGATACACAGAAAACAAGGTTCACAAATATACAAACAGTGCTCCCAGAGCAAACAAGCAGCCGTACTATTTAAAAAATCAAAATATTTGCACTCATTCTCAAATGTTTTCACTGAAGGAAGAGAAACTTTTGTCAATCTACTTGCAAACATACAATACTCTATTTTTTGCTATGTTTCAACTCCCAGTTTACACGCAACTTAAACATCAGAAAAGAGGATAAATATCTGTAAATGGTTCATTCCTGGAGGACACAGCAGCCTACAGAGAGGAATCAATGCATTCACACACAGAAAGGCCTGAAACGTCTTTACTGGAGAAATAAAATGACATCTCACTAGATGGCACTGGAAGCTAACACAGACAGCTGTGTGTGGGTTTAAAAAAAAAAAAGAAAAAACCCAAAAAGAATCCCAAAAACCTAACAAAATATAAACCCCAAGTAAGCAGAGTATCACTGTGGGAAGGGACTCTCAGTCCCTAAATCAGCATTTTTCTCTCTGTAGCTGCCCACTCCCTGCTAACACCAAGGGCATCACCGCTGCTGGAATCTTGTCCCAGCCTTCCTTGATTCACTCAGGAATGCTCAGGGTGCAAAACAGCTGGGGAGGGATAAGAGGGAGCAGGGAAAGGAGCCACAGTAACACTCTGGTATTCTCTGCTGCACCTGTCCCCTGCTCTTCCAGCCAGGCATCCTATCCTTCCCCTCCAGGAAAAAACAGTGGTTTTATCAATCTTTAGAAGCAGAAATCCTCCAGCCCAGGCAGAAGGAGAGAAGAGGCCCAGGATTTCCCTGCAAGGGAGGTCAGGGAGAGGAGGTTTGAAGGCAGCATCCCTGAGTTTTTGTGCCAGGGTGAAGGCGATGCCTCAGGTTTCGGCTTTTATATTTTTCAGGTTCTGTGCTGCTTTAGTGTGTGGGTCTGGGCTTCACATTAGGGGATGGTGAGCTCTCTGCACAGAGCAGGGAGACAAAACAATTCCTTCTCTAGCTGGGGACCAAGAACAAATGATCCAAATCTCAGGCCCAAGAGCACACACAACGTGGGCTGAAGAGAGAAAAACAAGCAGGATGGGACTGCATGGGCTAAAGCTGGAACTGGACAATGAACTGCAAGATGCAAATGGAGCAGAACTGATCAAAGGGAGAGACCCCATGACCAGGTGTCCATTTTTGTGATCATTTTTGTTCCTCTTGGTTGTAGCCCTGGCTGGGCTCTTGTGCTGCCCAAGGTGCATCCATTGAGGAGATCCTTTTAATAAATCCCTACTTTATTCTGTAACTCTGTCTGGCCTCTGTTCTAGGCCAGCCTTCACAAGGCACCAAAGGCACTGGTGACCCAGGGGAGCTGGGGGCTGGAGCCAGTATTCCCAAGGGCTGGAAAGGAGGAAAACACCTTGGATGAACCCAGGGTTGGAATTACAGATGGGATTTTGAGGCCACTGTGACTCAGAAGTCACTTTGGTGCCTAGTTTCTTCTCAAGGGCAAGGTTTCCAGTAGTGAGACAGTAAAGCACTTGTTACAGTTGTGGTGACATTATTTTACTCCCTGATATTGTACAAAGATAAGCATTTTTGAGGTGGAAACCATTTAGAACTGCTAAGAAAGCTGAACAGCTTGCTACAGCCTGTGCAGGAAATGCAGCCCCAGCCTTCCCCTGGTTAATTAGAGTGCAATGGGCAGCTCCATCACACAGTTCTCCTACCTACACAAAATCTCTTCTGTGCTCAGATAAAGCAGAGCTTACAGGTCTGGAAAGTTTGTTTGGGGTTTTTTTTTTCTTTTTTTTTCTCTTCTTAAAAGCCTGTAGGAAACGCTGTCTTTGTGGAGAGCTACCCAAGAAGAATTACTGTGTCATGTGTAATGATCCCTACACCATTAACAAATGGCTTGCCATTTATCATAAATAATGCAAAAATAAGAACATTTGCAATATTTACTTCAGCCAGGTCATTCAGAGCCATTTCCCAAGTGCTGCAGGCAGCATCAATTCCCTGCCCTCCTGTAAGCAGGACTTGCAGCACATGGTAGGATGCACTCCATCAGAAACATCCCAGCTGGAACCAAACCACGATGGACTAAAGGCTGGGCTGTGTCCCAGCAGGGATTTCAGGCTTAGGGCAGGTACTTGTTCAGTGTTCCCTGAAAGTTTTGTAGCTCTGAATCAGAGAAGGGGAAATAAACCTTAAAAATTAAATCTTTTTGGAGGTTAAACAAAACTTTAGAGAAGCTTCATATGGGAATACCAATTTAGAAGCATTTTTGCTGCAGCTGAAATTAAAAAGTTTAAATGTATTATTTAATTTCACATGAGCTAACTGTTTCAAAACAGACTTTTCTCTTTATTCACACTAAAGTACATTTTAAAATTACAATCATCTTACAAGTCAAGAAGACAAGGGCCTTGTCTATTTTGATGTAATTTGAGAAAGGTTTCAGCATGAGTCACCTAACAAAGCAGAACATTTCAAGCTGTTTATCAAAAAAGATAAATTATTAATTTTTTTTTCTATTTTTGTCAATCAGGAAAAAATCACAATTTCAATTTTCAATAAGAGCAACAGGTACTCATTATTCCAAGTACCTGCTGACAAACTAATTCTAATTTTTAAAAGACACTGCTCTGCTAATTAAGATACAAATTTTCGCTGGTGATTACAACACACAGTACTCAAAGAATACTCCTAACACTTTTATTTTAGGAACTATTAAAAAAGCTGCTTTTCTTATTTTAGAGTTCAAAATATAAATTATAACTTCCAGCCAACTCAATATTCCTTTAAAATAATAGATTTCTCACCAAGATTTCTATTTTCAGTTTATATTTAGACAAAAATTTATGGTATGCGCTGGCTTACAGAGAGCATCCTGCCTGCCACATTTCAAGAAGGGCAAAGTTGTTGGAGCTGTAATTTGTGAGCAGAGCTGTACTTCCATAAATTCTTTTGTGGCTGTAGGGATAACAGGACACCTGGAAAATTGGTTTGAATCACAGAATTTGCTTCCTTTTCTATTGCTAGGAAATAAAGTGCTGCATTTATTCTAAGGTACTATTAAAAACTAACAAACAAACAAACAAACAAAAAACCCATCAACCAAAACCAGACTGGAGCTTGGTATTTCTATTTTCTATAATTTTAAATACATTCATAATTAATAGTTTGCCTGCCTGAAGAAGTTTGCTCCCATATGAATTTTTTAGAGCTTTGCATTTCTGGGGTGACCAAACCCAGGACACCTTCTCTAAGTGGGGACAAATCTGTGACACCTGTCCAGATGCACCATTTGTGTGTTTAATTCATTCCAGGAAAAAATAATTGCAATTAATACCTCGAATT
Source organism: Ploceus nigricollis (assembly GCA_013399945.1). NCBI lineage: Eukaryota > Metazoa > Chordata > Aves > Passeriformes > Ploceidae > Ploceus > Ploceus nigricollis. The sequence goes on from VXBC01011093.1 coordinate 99,737, forward strand.
CCTTCAAGTACCAGCTGGAAGCTGTTTCCAGAAGAGAGGTGCAGACAAACCCCATCCCCTGAGTGTCCAGCCCAGGCTGGAGCCCTCGGAGCTGCTGCAGCGCGGCTGCAGGCGGCAGCACCAGAGCAGCTTTCCAGCACAGGATGCTCCGCTCTTCCCCAGCCTCCCACGCTCCACCAGAGCTCAGGCAGTGCTGGGAGGTGAACAGCAGCAGGCAGAGCTCCCTGTGAAACAGCAGAGCCCTTTTGGCATTGATGTTTTTGGGCTCAGCCACGCAGAGCCAGGCACCGGGCACAGCGAGCGGGTGGGACGGTGCCAAAGCTGATGGGGGTTGAGGCAGGGCAGCCCTTCAGGCTCCTGCTGATCATAGCTCTGGCTTGGAACTGACTCCTTACACATCCTAAAGTGCCACCATCCCTCGAGAGAGAGGTTTCTCTTTTAATTAAGACAGAGTTCTGCAGCAAACTCACTTTGGTGAAGATCCAAAAAAGAGCTCAAACTGTTAAAAACCATCAGTGTTGTCACGCTTAATCTGTAGGTGTGTGGCCCACAAGAACATCCCGGGAACAACAGTTCAGGCATCTGAAACCTCTTGCTGAGTATTTTGGAAGAGCCAGGCCTCTCGGAAGGCATCCCATGAATAACAGCAGGAAATTGGTTGCTCAGCCCTCAGTTTTCAAACTGCTCCTTTAGGTCTTTTGTCTTCCCTGAGCTACTCCTGCTGGCACGAAGGGATTATGGTGGAGCAATTGGGAACTGGGTGGCAGAACTACAGAAAAGCCACGGCAAAGCACAGTGTCAGCACAGCAAACTTTGCTTGTGGTACAACAAAAGCTGTTCCCTCTTCCCTCCCCTCAAATCCAGTAAGACCAGAATGTTACAAAAGCAAGAACTAGGTTGCTATGACTACTATAAATTAACATCAACGCTTTCTCCTTAACACTTTCCCTCTTCAAAATCTAGTTTCTGATCATAGGAGCATTAATCTGAAATTTTATGTCATGGTACCAATTTAAAACATATGTAGGATTGTTCAGGTATTTCAATAATTCCTTTAAAAGAACACAGAAACATAGAATTGTTTATGTTGGAAAAAGTCTCTTAGATCATCAGGTATTGCTCTGCTCACAATTAATTTTTACACCCCACCATGCATTGTAGCAGGGACTTCGGATTTAGCAGGGAGAATATATTTGTAAAGGATTGTCAGCAATTTCTTTTCCCACTTTTTTTTGCCTGTCAGGGAGTGGGTTGGATCAGGCATTGTTCTCTGGTATGTAGGTTATATAATGGGTCTTGACAACTTTCTTGTTCACTATGTATTTCTTCAGTGTAATAATAATAATATCTGAAAACCTCTGCAGAAAAGGATCCTTCCCTGCAGAAAACAGGACTGACAAAGTGAATTGGTCATACCTTCTTCCCAAGACAGGGTTAAGGTTATGCATGTTTGGAACCCTGTTAGTAAATTGCATTACATTTTCTCTGTTTGGTACAGTGAAATTGCAAATTAACCCCCTTTAAAAGTGGGTCAGCTCCCATCACCTAAAAGAGCAGCACTGTGTGATCAATCTTAATATGGTTATCAAGTAATCTGCAGAAAAGTGCTTGGCAGGCACTGCACTCTGACTCCCTGCCCAGGGCTCCTGCTCTGTGATTAATGGTTCTGCTATTCCCCATTTGAGCTCTGAGAAGCTACACCTGTCCACCACTTAGGCAGGCTTTGTCTGGAATTCATGGAACCACTAAAAATCACCAAAAGCCAAGGGAAAAAAAAAAGAGGAAAAATGTTCCCAGTACTTACAGGAAAAGTTGCTGGAAGATCACATTTCAGACTCACTCTCTGACATTCATATCCTTCCAGTGTAACACTTTCCAGATATGCATAATACTTTTTACATGTACAGCTCTGGATTTATTTTACTCTTTATCATTAAAGGTGATTTTTTTCTATTATATTATTATCCAATTTGCTAAAAGAACCAAAATCTGTTGTCTAAAGGTCAGACTAAGTTAGGCTGCAGCCATCCAAGTACTGGCTAGTAAATCTGTGTAATACATGGACAGTGGATGTTTGTGTGATACTATTTACTTAAACCATGGATTTTTGCTCCATAATATTTTCTGGAGAGGTTTCTGGCTGAATCCTTGTTGATTTACTGCCATATGTGAGCCATCTCTTTTGACTGCTGCCAGTGCTGAGTTCCTCTTGACACAGAAGGCCAGCAGCAGGCTCTCAGCTGCTCAACATCTCAGTCTGCCCTTTCAGTGGGGTTTATACCGCTGGGGTTTCAGTGGCTTCATTTTGGATTAAATGCAGCTGTGAATATTGTTAATGATCAACATAATTATGAAATAGTCCCTTCAGCTTGTTGTTTCACATCATGAAATGCTGGGTGGATAAAAAGGCTTCACGGCCATGACACCTCCTTGTTTTTGACTGACTACCAGTCCACCCCACCTGGTACAGCATTTTTGGGGGTTAAACTGGGTTCTGGGCACCACTCAGGCTTAAAATGGAAGCAAAAATGGAGGGGCTGCATGTTACTGCCCTGGAGCAGAGACAAACTGGGGCAGTACCAATAGTCCTGAATACTCCAATAGTTTTGCTTTCAAACCAGAACCACCTGGTAGACAGCACCCATCATGAAGAAAAAGAATAATAAAAATGCAAAACATAACTTCCATATAGAATACAAAAGATATAAATATAAAAAACTTCCATATAAAATATAGTTTTCATATTAACAAAAACCCAGAGCTCTTTGCTCCATCTACTCCAGCATTTGCAATAACAGTGGCAATGAACAGTGCAAGGACAGGGACAGGGAGGAGTTTTACCTCATAATTAAACTCTGAGGCATTGTATTGCTACGCACAGCTGCAATTTGTTTTATTTTCCTGACAGAGATTATTTCCTGATAGTTTTTTTCCAAACAGCTCACTGGCTGGTGGTGCCACATGCTGGCATTTTACAGCTACAGCCACACAGAGGGCAAAAGAGCCTACATATTCCCTGACCTCCAAAAAGCCCTTTTAGAATAAAGAACGTGATGGTTCAGCACTGGAAAAATATTTCCCCTAAAATCTTACCAAGCAAAATAATGGCTGGGTGCTTTCAAGGTAATTTTGGTGTTTTCTCAGGCCACACTTGGGTTAATGCTCATCTCCATGAGTCTATGGAAGCCAAACTGCTCAGTGACTTCAGCAAAGATTTCAGTGTCTAAGGGGAAATAAAGACAATTTCTTGTGCTTTCTTTGCTCTTTCAGAAACTCTTCAGAGTCCTGTCATTGGTTTTGGTTATAAGATTTAAAGAAATGTTAATCAATCTCTCTGGAAGCCCTATAAAACTGAGTATATGTCTGGCTGCAAAAAAAAAGTCAGCAGAAATTGTCTAAAAACATAACATTCACATGGCTGATACTTAACTTTTCAACAATTTCATAATTCCTTATCTCTCCAAGTTACACATTTCCTGCAGCCAAGAGATGACTAAAATGATTTAACTGAATTTCACAACTTTGCAGATAATAACTGAGAACAGCAGGCAAAATTGCAGCACAAAAAACCCCAAAAATTTCTCCTCCCCTCCTCAACAGGACTTTTATCTCAGCAGCTTGCCACACAAAATAAACAAACCTTCCCAGTCCAAAAAACCAGCATGAATCTCATTATTTTTAAATTAAGGCATGTGAGGGGTTTGTTTTGCTTATCTAAATCCACTTCCATGGGTTTTATGAAACACGAGTGCCCCATGAGAAGTTCTCCCTGGAACACTGAAGGGATTTTGCCTTGGAAAAGGGGGGCTCTAAATGCAGACAGATGGTCCTGCAGGATTGAGTCACAAGAATTTGGAGGTAAAATGTGTGGAAGAGGTTTTACAGTGACTGCTGTGAGCCAGAGAGAAGTTTGTTAAGAGGATCCATGTTTACCCCTGAAAGAATTTCCTACCAAGGTCGTTGACATAGAAACCAAGGAAGGAAGAAGGATAAATAAGAGAAACCTGTAACTGCCTGTTCCAATGAGCACTTTGTTTGTCTTTCCTGACCAATGAGTAAAGTGTAAACTTAGGAGTTTTGTAAGAATGTATAGAAAGCATGCATGCTAGAATACAAACAGGTTTGAAGCCTTCTGAAAATGGGGTGTTGCTTTGTATTGGGACTGTCTCAACTAGGACAAAAACATGCAGAGATACATTCCCCACTCTTCCCCTGCCATCAGGTGCTGGCTCCTGTCAGAACCAAGCAAGCTGGGAAAGGGGAAGGGGAAGAATTGCAGGTTTTTCTGGCAGAAGGGAGGAGGCAGGAAATCCAAGGAGGGAGCACATCCAAGCTGCTCTCCCAGGACTGAGGATTGCAGATTCCAGATGGAGGAGGGAGAAGCTTCCATGGAGTGGCTCAGCAAAGAGCAAGGCTCCCTCTTCCCAAGCCTGCTGCTGAGTTCAGGATTTGAACCATTTGGGCTAGATCCCCACAGCAATAATCTAATATTTTAGTTGGCCATAAAGGTGGAAACAAACATCAAGAAAGGGATAAAGTGTAACAAAAGCCAAAGAAGTGACAAAACAAATTTAAATGGCTGGGGAAAACAGAGCAAATGCATAATAAATATCATTTTAATATCTCCTTGCAGCAGTGATTTGACAGGCAAAACCAAGGATGACTCAGATATTTTCCAAAAATTTTTAAAAACGGAGATGTTACTCACAAATCACTTGATTTTATTTTTCTAGAGATCCTTTGGTTTTCTGTTATGTTGTGCACACACTTCATACAGGGATGGCTTTATTTTACACAGAAGCACAACAGAGTACCAAGCCTTCCCATGATCTGCTTCTATACTGTGATCAGTTTTGGTGGCTACAAAAAGAGTTTTCATAATATACCCTTTAATTTGTAGCCACTAAGTCTTTTTGTGGGGGGAGAAGGGTTATTTCTTTAACATTTTTCCAAGAGTAGGCAGGCCAGGAGATCTTATTGCTCTTCTATATTCCCGTCCTCCTCCCACCCCAGGACATTTCATTGTCAGTGTTGGACCCTTGATTTTTTTGTTGTTCTTGGAGTTTTTTTTTTTGTTTTGCTTTGTTTGTGTTTTGTTGTTGTTTGTTTGTTTTTATTTGACAGTTTAAAGGCTCCTTAACTTTAACATCACAATGAGGTAAAAGAACGTTTTGGCCTCATGGCATAACTTCACTGGCTCCAGTGGAAGATCAGCAAAGATCAATCTGTTCTACAGCATTCTTTAAAAAAAAAAAATCACATCGCTTTTATAGGAGTTGTAAATCCAAGGTATTGGACCCAATTGGATCCCACAAAAACCAAGGTGAATTTTAAGGTCCCTTCTAATCCAAGTCATTCTATGATCCTGCTAAGAGTTAGAGAATTGATTTGCTACATCCATTTCTGTCTTTTGCCAGCCCTGCTCAGTCTATATTTTGACCCAGTATATTTTGTAAACATGTTAAATTGTGAGCAAACATTAAGGATTTAATGGCCCAATACTACAAAATCAGCCATTCCAAAGAAAATGGGAAGTGGAAAGAAGAAGGAAACACTGGAGAGGTGAGAGTCTATGGAAGGAGGTGGTGGTGATGTTCTGCTTTAACAAAAAGTCAACATTTCAGGCCACCCACTCCCTGGCTCTGACCTCCTCTGTCTAACATCAACCTACATCTGTGGCAGGATATATTTTTAAGCTGTGCTAGAATGATATCATGCAATAACCAAACCCCTGTAAATATGGTTCTTGTTGTCACCAATGAAACAAAATTAGATTTTATACCAGACAAGAGCTTTTAACCCAGCCAGTGACATGATCAGAGGGGAAAGGAGAGGATAAATCTTGGGCTCTTCAAATGCAACACATTTAAGTATAAATTTTGAGTGCCTTAAAAGCAGAACCACAACTTACACTTTACTAGAAAAAGAGTTGGGAGAAGGGAGAATTCTTTTCACAAAACAGTATCAGCGTGGAGACAGTATAATCCTGGAAAATGTAATGGGGAAGCACTGAAGGAATAGCTCATAGTTCTACCACAAAAAAGGCAGGTAAGTTATTCTTCTGGTGGCTTAAATCCTAGATAAAAATTGATTCTATCCATTTGTCTCCTGACATATTCAAGCAGCAGTGGGTTCATCTGCTTCAGTTTCCACCACTTATAGAAAATTTTTCTCCTCCTGCAAAGAATTCAGGTGCTGCGAGGGCAGGGGAAGGGAAGGGAAGGGAAGGATTATGCTGAAGGGAATGTACAAAGTTGTAAAGACTTTATTTTCATATCCATATAAGAGCATAAAACAAGCACTGGAAAATAACAGAATCTGAACCACAGCTGCTTTATGTACATCCTGGTGCTGTTTCTCCTGTGAGAGTGGTCCTGATGTATTCCTCATCTGCTCCACAGATCATTTTAATTAAAGCATTAATAGATTTCAGACTGTCAAAACCAGAGTATCTATATCCAGCCTCTGTCAAAGTCTGTATCCTCACACACACATGCTCCCACATGTTTTGTTCAGCCTCTTACTGAATTAATCAAACACTACTCCTAATGGCTTGTGTTAATCAGCTGCATCCATCAGGGTGCTCCCCAGCCCTGCCACAGCCACACGTGCTGAGCTCAGCTGGGCCATGTCCCCCTGTCCCCACGTGCAGCTCACAGCCATCCTCCGCTGCCACCACTCCTCGTTGTCACCAGCAGGAGATGCAGCTGCAAGGCTAAGGCACTGAGCTGCCAGCTTGGTGTTACAATGACAGAAATTTCACCTTTCCCAAGTCCAAAAAAGTGGATTTTGTAGCTGTCAAAAAGTACCCAACTACTCTGTCATGTTTCCCCAGCTGTTGTTCCAAGGAAGTTTTGTTTTCTCTCTAACCCTGAAATGTCTCTTGCAGTGCTACAGAAAAACATGCTCAGATGATTATTTTAATATTTTTAAGTACATGGGAATCCTCACATTCTACACATTTCCCCCATTTCCCACACAACTGGATTTTGGTGGGTCACTCACATAACAGTGACTTCAGCTTAACCCCTTTGAGTGCATCCATCATTTTGGGCAGGATCATAAGCAATCACAGAATCACAGAATAAGCAATGGTGCCTCTGAAAACCTAAATAATATACTTGAGTGAAATACTCATCTGTTATGTACATGTTTTCCATCCAAATATCTTCACCAAATAACTCATGAAAGCCTTTAGTAGAGGAAAATGATGAGATTAAACATGATGATACACTTGCTCCCTTCCATCTCTCAAGAACAGTATTAGCTAAAGCCATTCATTTTGTCTAAAGGGATCTCTATAATGCTTCATCTGTTAAACAATTTCATTAAATTCTCCATCCCTGGGAGAAATGATGTGCAATTTAAAGCAGTCAGGGATTTTGGCTGCCCTTATCACTACAGGGGTGCAGCAAATCCATATTTATTCAGTCTAATGTCTGTGAGATGATCTGTATGTTACAGGACCTCCCAGGATGTGACTCATGAGGCCAAACTCGTGAAGAACAAGGTGCTGTCCTCTCACCACTGCCATTTATCACAGCATTTGCAAAATGCTGCTACCAGACAAGTGCTGGCCAACAATAATTACAGCTGCATAAATGAAAAACCATTTCAAACCAAGAGGCCCATGCCACCACTGAATCTCAAGCCCCATAACATAGTTTGCTCTTTTACAGACACTGGTTTCAGAAGGCTGGAGAAGAGATGAGGCAGCTTTCATCACACCAAGCAAATTAGGGAATACTTTTCCTGCCAAACTGAGAACGCGGAGGTGGAAATCTCTCTGCTGTGGTACGAACATCCAGAATTCTGGCATTACCAACATATTCAGAGGCTGATTTGCTTTGAAAAACCAGGTTAAAATGTTGTGTAAGGAAGGTTCAGGAGGTACTTGCTGATGGTTTTGAAGACAGTGTTAAATATTGTGACTTCCATAGACAATATAGGAGTAGACAAGTAAAAAAAAAAACTTCAAAAATCATGGTGTGCTGTGCATACATCACAAGTTAAATCATACTTGACTGTGAAGATGATACTGCATCCTTCAGCTCATAAAGCAGCAGGAAACAATGTGCTCTGGAAAAAAAAATATTTGTTGGAAACCCAGCTGTCTGTCTTGCATAGAATGGATTCAACATACACAGGTGTTGGCCTCACGAGTGCCAAGGGCAGGACTGCACAAACCAGAGGCATCTTTGGAGTCAAGACAGTTCACACTCCCCTCGTAGCACCCAGTCACTCATCCAGCCCTTTGACTCAGCTCCTTCTCCTGGTGCTTTGCATGCACCACTTTGGGAGGCAGCTCCCCACAAGGAGGCTGCTGGATAGGAAATCCTCTGCTGCAGAGAGCAGCTGTGGATCAGAGGAGGAAAAAAGAACTCTGCTCCCAAGTTATAATCCCCTGCAGGGTCTAGGGCTGTTCAAATATTCTCGTAACATTGCCGCAGGGCCTGTTTTGGGGTTTGTTGGTTTTTTTTTTCCTTTCTCTCTGTAAATCAAATGCATGGTTTCGTCTCTGCTTCCAGTTTGAAGTGCACAGAAAGTTTTCATTATGCCCACACAAACGTTTCCATACTGAATATTTAAATACAGAAGCACTATCCACATCAGTCATCACAGCTAATCATGCTCTCATGAGGATGCACAGCACTTCAGAACCCAGCAAACAAAGTTTCAGCCAAGTTTTATAAAGGATGGAAATGCCACAGCGGAACAAAACGCAGTTTTATTGTCATGAGTGCCCTTGGCAGTAGGATTTAACCAAATCCTGTATCAGTCAGGGCTGCCCCAAGGAGAGCACCCACATGTTCAGCAGCACCCTGACTGAAGCAACCCTCTCCCATCCACCCATGGACAAAGGGCTCTTTGATGTGAAATGCAATGTGGCTGCACAACTGAGCATTAACGACCCCAGAAAGCTTTTGAAGGTGCTAAAGATAAAGAATTTCAAACAGGGATTAGCAATAGAAGCTTCTGTGTGTTTCTCAGTAGCTGAATATGGCTGGTAAAAAGTAGGTTTGGGGGAGGGGGGGTTATTCCTGAAATAATAAGGAAGTCTTTAGAAAAGCTGAAGACACAAAGACTGAAAAAGATTCTGAAAATATTGAAAATAACAGAGTTCAAGGAAAGGGGAACAACAAGAGAGGTGCTGTGCATTTGCACACACATTTTCCTTTTTGAAACCCTCAATCTGGGGAGAAAAAACTCTTCTCAAGAAGTTCACCACTCCCCTGCCCTGATTTTTAGGATGCTGGCTGGACGTCAGCATTAAGCAGGGCACTGTGACACCCAGAGCTCCAGCCAAAGGACATTCCCACTGCAACTCAGTGGAATCAATTTTTTAGGTTTCATGCAACGTGTGTAATATATGATGATACAATTTTCTATCAGTAAACTTCTGAAACATGATTTGACATAGTTCTCCTGTATTTATTATCTGTCCAGGATCACCCTCTCTTTCCTCACACACATCATCTTGCAGAATGAGTTTCAGAATCAAATTCTGCTCTCAGTATGGGTGTATTATTGCTCTGTACAGAACAGAGATGCTGTTTGAGGATACAAGAGAGGCTCATACTGTCATTGTACAAGCTCCTTCATACCCGTGCCCTTCGATCAGAAAAATGAAAGAACTTTTCTTATCCAGGTGCTCTTCAGCTGCTGACACCCTGACAAACATTGAACAGCACAGCTATTTCCCAGATCCCATATCCCATATGGGTCCCAAGATCCCACATCCTGAACCTGTACCTGAGGTCTGACACTGCTAACACACACCTCTGTCACAAGGATGAGCCCCTAAAACACAGGGGATCTCAAAGCCAGCTGCACATTCCTGGTCCAACATCAGGGAATGAAGGCCACACAAAGCTCTTTCACCCAGCAGCACTTTCTCTCATGCTTCTGAAAGCTTTCAGACCCAAATTCATCCTCCCCCACCGGGCACCACAAGTTACCTACCTTAGCAGACACTGCTGTGTGAGCAGTGAGCTGGGGAGCACAAGACTGTCCAGGCATGAAACACATCCCATTGGGAAATTGTTGTATTGCGTTAATCTTATAGTTATAAGAATTTTGTGTTTCTTTATGTCACTTGCCCTGTTTTCCCCTCTGATATCTTGGAAGTGTCAATCTTCTTANCCCTCTGTCGCTGCTCCTCATAGCCGGGCAGTCAGCGAGTGGACTGAGAAAGGGACAGCGACAGGAAATCAGCTAATTCGCATCCCAAAATCCCCAGCCACAGCTGAAGCAGCCCTGGAATGAGAAATGTTCTGCCAAAGGTCATAGAGCACCAGAGATGCCCTTTTGCACCAGCCTCTGTGCCTGCATCCCACTGCCCAGATCCTCACTAGATCTTATTTCTGCTCTCCTTATTTTTAACTTCTTCTTGCCTTTGACCATTTTCTACTTTATTCCATGAGCCATCCCATTCCCCGTGGTTTCTGCCTCCAGCTGAAGGCTGGAAGCACCCCTAAAGCATCAGGATCTTACACTGTAAATCAGGACAACCTGTTGTTCTGTGTTCCAAGCTGTGTGGTGTATTTTCCTGTGGCAGATTTAGTCACATACATAAAATGGTTAGACATGTCTAGTGTAATAGACTAATGACTCCTCTATTCTTTAGCAATGTCCCATCCATTCAGACTTCCTGCTTTGCTTCCCACTCTGTGTTCCCTCTAGGTGGAGGAAGGAAACAGTTTGGGGGATTGTTTTTACTCCTAGAGAAATCCAGGTTCCACCTGCATAATGTTTCTGTCATTTTTTGACAGATACTTAAGATAGCAGAATTTCTATCAGTCAAAGTTGAACAAGAATTCAAACTTTCTTATGTGAAAGAATCCCTTATAAATGGAAACCTATAATGTAAATCTTCAGTGCAGTAGGATTCCCACATTTTAAACACTGAATATTTTGTGAAGGGGAGAAAGCTTTCCTCTCCATGATCAGAACTCACAGAAATTGTTGAATCTACAGAAATGAAGCATGGAGCCACTAAAACACTTCATTATTCCTCCTGAGCACTGCTCAAATACCAGTATTTACCTCTGAGGCTGTAACAAAATTGCATGTTTCTGCCCTGGCAGGAGGAGCCTTCCAGAGTCAATATTCATATTGCTGTGGGGAAACACATTTAATCTCCACATAAGCTCTCCGCAATTTTATTATTATTATTTATAAGACAATATGTTGGGTAAATAGCAGCAGCTCCATCTATGTACAGGAAGCTGCTTTCAGAGAGCAGCAATTTGCAAATCAGCCTTTTGGAAATGAAGGTGAGACCTCAGCAGCATCTCACTGCACTGAGCAGATCTGCAGAGGCCCTGGGAATCACCCCCTGAACCTCTTCCCTGAGCTCCACACCAGCCTGTGGGCACCAGCACCAAGCTGTGCCTTCTCTCCAGTTCATAGACATCATTTTTACAGAATTAAATATTATCTCCAAGCAAGGAGGGGTTTTAATTGAGGCACTGCACAAACACAGAGCTGGAAGGAAAGGCACTTTTCAGAGGAGAACAATTATCCAAACCAATCAACCTGGGAAAGAGCTGGAGGGAAGAGTGGTGGCACCCAATTCATTCACACAAATGTACAAAGGTGAAGCGTGCTGATGGCTTTACAGACTTCTTGAGAGAAAACACTGATTTATTGGCTACTCCTGATGGTGATATCGTATTAATCATATACTTTTCCTCCAGTTAAAGGTTTTATATTGCAATAAAACTGTAATCACAAGTAAAAAAGGAAAAAAAAGGGATAGAAAATTAAGGCCAGCCTGCTTGGAATGTACAAGAAGATAAGCACTCATTATATCAATTTTATATAGTGGGAGTTATTAATTTGGCAGTTCAATTGCTCAGGGGCTGTGTCGTTAATAATCAGGTGATTATAATGAAAAAAATACTCTCACTTAGACAATGAAACAGCCCTCAAGTAGAAAAACAAAATTATAATGTTTATATTTTCCTCAAATTTCTGTGTTAAAGTCAGGGCATGGACTAAATTTTGGTAGCAATTTCTTCTTTTATATCTGTATCACATGTGCCTGTCTTCCCTTTTTATTATTACTGTTAAAACTACATTATAAAAAGGACAGAGGAGAAGTAAAGCTGGAAAATTTGATGATGTACAAATTACATATTTTTGCTTTCAATGTCTTATCCTCTTTAAAATTACACTCTCCCAATTAACTAGCAGTGCCTGTCACTGCACTGCCTTAAAATAATAAAAATATGCAAAGGAGCCATATCTGCTTAATTACCCCACTCTCCAAAAAACAACCATGCTGAATTTAAAGAGCAGTAAAACTTCAGCAGGCTTGGTCCCCATACTTAGGTGGATGAAGGATTCTTTCCTGCTGTGGTATCTCAGAGCCTCTCTGTTTTGGAGTCTCTTCTTTCTTTTCAGATGTGCCAAAAAAAAGTTAGAAAGCCCCACAGCTTCAGTGCACTTTCTAAACACGCCAGGCGGTGTAGTAAAATAAAGAACCTGTCACAAAATCACTTAGGTTGGAAAAGACCCTCAAATCCTCAAGTCAAACCATAAACCTGACCCATCCCTACAGCCTTCCCTGCTCCTGGATCCTTTGCCAACATCTGCAAACAGAAATGAGCCCAAGTCTTGATATCCCACAGCTCTACTCTCTACTGAGACAGTGAAGGAGCAGGAAACACACTTTTAAATTCCAGGTTAAAATGAAAGAAATCTTAAACAAACAGTTGCTTTCCCTCATATATACAAGGCATTAAAAAAAAATCCTAATGAAGAAGCTGAAAGAACAGTGCCCTGGGAAGAAGGCAACAACTGGATGTGAAAGTTTGAGAAAGAAAGATCTCAATACATGTATTGTTTCATGAGTCTCTCCTTAAAAGGTTACAGCAATTCTGAGAAGTTATCTGCTGGACAGAACAATTCATTCCTCGAGCAGCAGACCATTATTTAAATTCACTGTGTTGTTCCATTGCTATACAGCAGGCAACTGAGAATGCAGTGTAATAAAAATTAAAATAAAAAGGGAAGTTTCCCACGAAAATTTGAAAGAGAATATCAGATCATATAACCAATGTAAAAAAATTCTATTTTAAATTATCAATATGTTTTATAAAAATTAAAACCTTAATCTAGCTAAGATTTGAACAAAACTAATATAAAAAGCAAATACATTTATGGGCCTTTGTGATCACTATTGTCTGCTTCTGTTTTTTATGGAATAGGGACATATTCATCCAGTTTACACAAGCAAAACTTCAAGGAAACCCACTTTAAGAGCAAAGTGTAGAACTCCTGGATTCTTGACTTAATTCAGCCCATGCCTACTGGGAAAATGGCAAAAAGAGGGTGTCCCTCTAGTAAAATAACAACACTAATATAGAGCAGCAGCCATCTGGTTTGGGTTGTCACCTCTCTTTATGAATAAATCTAGCTTAAAGTGGACAGCTCAGCAGAAATTAAAATCTTCTACAAACAGAAAGGATTTGGATTGTACCTCCAGACTTTTGCCAAATGACAAATGAACCAGTTTGTGAAGGCTGGGAAAGCAGAGGGAAACCCATGTGCTGAACAATCCCTGAGACAAAGGAAGCTGAACTCAGATCACTTCAATTTCCTGAAAGGTTTCAGCAAAGGTTATACAGGATTTCAAATGCAGAAAGTAAACAGGACAAGAACTGGCATTATTGCTGGCATTTCTAGCATTTACTAATTTGGGTATGTAAACACTGGGAAATCTCTGCATAGTTGCACTATTTAAATCCATTGATGGAAGGTGAATTGACATTTTTGGTCAGTCAATTTGCTTTTCGTTCAGAAATAAGATTTATTCAAATTCTGCTAAGAACTGCAAGGGAAAAAATGGAGGAAGAACAGATGATTTGTGATTCTGCCTTCTGTTGAAGATAGGTGATTTTTCTCCTACTCTGTCAAAGAAAAGAGAAGAAGATAATGCTTAGAGCACACAGCAGTGACACAGTGCTGAGGTTCTTTTTCTAGTTCTTTTTTGTTTGTTTTTTTGGGGTGCTTTTTTTGTGGGTTTTTAGGAGTTTTTTTGTTTGGTTGGTTTCATTTGATCTTTTTGTTCTTTAGTTTATTTGTTTTTTGGGGTTTTTTGGGGTGTTTTCCTTGTTTGCTTGTCTGGTTTTGGATTTTGGTTTTTGGTTTTTTTTTTGGTCTGGGGCCTTGAACAGGTCACCATTGTGGTATAGTTCAGACACTCTTCATGCCCTTCATTTGGGAGGTCTTAAGTAGGACACCCAAATACAAGAGAACTCTTGGAATAAGAGCTCCAAAAGCCCAAAATATATTTGTTTTTTACAAGTTTTGTAAAGGCAATAGCTCGCAATACATCAAAATAAAGTGGAACTAAGATTCTCTTGATGCTAAGGAAAACCAGGCAACGTTCTACTCAGTTATTTAAAAAAACAAACCAAAAAAAAACCCCCAAAAAACCCCAAAATTCTGCCAAAACCTATTACTTATACAGAATGAGGGCAATTTTTGTGAGGTTTGGAGATGACTTGTGTCAGTAACGCAGAGTTCGTTGTCTTTCCAGCTCATAGCTTAAAAAGGTCATTTTTTATGATTTCCTTTGATCTCTGTAGATTGTCCCTCTTTCTGTCAGAGCATACTGGAAATTTTGCTGATGAGATAATTGTAGAATTAATAAATTCAACATGAAACTTGATTAAAAGCTGCCCACTGGATTTCAAGAGCAGAAACACAAGAAATGTTCAATTGTCTTGCTGGAATTCATCTAATTTGAGGGGGAATACTTTGTATAAAGACTGCATCAATTGGACTCAGGAAATTCTGTCAGGTTCACACAAGGAGATTTCCTTTTAAGGAACCCATGAGAGCTTGGGTGGAGGAAAAGCCCAAAAGAGACAGGGCATCTGGAAAAATATAATTTTCAGGCTTTTTGTTACTACGCAGACCACCACATTTGCTTTTTATATTAGTTTTGTTCAAATCTTAGCAAGATTAAGGTTATAAATGTTATAAAATGTATCAATAATTTAAAATATAATGGTTTTTGACATTGGTTATATGACCTGATACTCTCTTTCAAATTTTCATGTGCATTTTCAGGGCACGGAAGAGATGGTGCATTTTTGTTTCTGGAAAGAAAAAAAAAGTCTAAAAATTGAAGTAATCCCCAACACTTTCAGTTCTAATTTGTCAGATTATCTTGGCATAAAGTAGATAATAAATCACAACCCCGAAGTTCTTTTTCACTCAAGATGCCTCTTCTGAAGGGTTCTTTCCTTCTGATTAAAGATCTGAATCTTTAAATTGCCCTGATTATGAGCTGCCAAACAGCTCAGGGCACCAAGTATGCTAAAGGAGCTCATCAGCACAGCCCCAAAGCCTGCAGGGGACTGAAGGATGTGACAAAGGCATGGGGTAGGGGTGGCTGCCAGCCAAACCCAGACCTGGCAGTGCCCATTTTCCCTCCCACAGGCAGCAGCTTCAGCTAAAAGAGCATTTGAGTTCATTCACCTTCAGCTCTAAATCACACAACATCTTCTTTTCCAGGGGAACTCATCCTGTGTGCTCTGTGCAAGCTGTATTTATTGAGGCAGGTCTGACAACAAAGACAATAAATCCATCTTTCTTCAAACTGCATTTTTGGAAAAATTAAGAGAGGCTGTTTCTGCAGGCAGAAGCTTCCTGTCCATGAGCCTGAGCTCTCCCCTTCTCCTGGCTCTTTAGCAGCAGCAATCATATTGTGAACACTCTGGCTGCTGCAAGTCTGCTCTGTGTGTTTATATAAAAAATACAAGCTACCATGTGATTCTTCTATATATAATGGAAGAAAATTGCCTGGAAGAAATCCTGCAGCTACCCACTTTACAATTTAATTAAGACAAATATTAATTTCCAGTCAGGAACAACACAGTGATTTTTTGACAAAGGTGACTGTGGAACTGCTGGAGTCTGTACAAGGAAAAGCTGGTACCAAGGAAAACAAACACACATTTACAGAAGGAACCCTTATTTTACAGCTATGTAAATCATGGAGTCTCAGTGTCTGGGTTGTGCTGTTGTAATACTTTTGACATCACTGCAACAATTGAAGAAGCCCTCTTTTATTAAGGAAAGAACCAAAAATCATTTTAGTCCCTGAAAAAAAATTAAATCCTTTTCCAAGCAAAGTTTCCTTTGAACAAAAAGGAGAACAAAAGACTCCATAAACCCTCTCAAAGATCCTGTTTCTGCCAGCCTGGCTTATAGGAAAGGCCTTCAGACATACCAGCCAGGCACAGACAGCAGAGGGGAAGCAAAGCTAAGATTAAGAATGTCCTGGTGAGTTTGCTTCCAGATCCCAGCAGGAAAACCACAGCACAGTCAGGGCATTGTGTGTGCACAGCCACAAAACCTTGTACGTGTAGGTTTTGATCAAGTTTGCTCTGAGTTTAGACCATTTGAGCCACACATATAAGACTAAGAAGAAAATAAGTAAAATATATAAGAAAACCAACAAAAAACCCCACAAAACAAACCAACAAACCCCAAAACCCTAAAAAGCCCCACTCAACCTCATTTCATATTTTCACATATGACTCTCCTACTAATAAATACATTTTTAAAGGGACAGTTAAGAGTAAATATTACCAACTTCCATCTCTCTATGTGCTGAATCATATACTCCATTTTTTATATTTCATTTTAGTGCAGATATGAGGGAAAATTGATAAACACAATTTATTATGCAGAAGCAAAGAGGAAAAGGGATTACAGTTTACTGTCACATTAGCAACCATCTGAGCACAAGCACATTAGAATAACTCTATTCCATTAGATCCTAAACTCATCTCCTCCTGTCTCCTGCCCCCAGGAATGGGAAAAATGTTCAGGCTGTGCTGCTTTCTCCAGCACACCCTGCCAGCCTTGCCTGAGCAACAAGGAAAAGAATAATGACACAACTGTGCTTTCTCTGCACTGACAAGTGACATCTTTTGTTTAAAATGCTGCAGAGTATTATCCCCAGCCCTTAACAGTCCCTGGTTTTAGCATTTGACACACCTAACTTCCCACACACGCACTTGGAGCAGGACCTGGAGCTGTGAGTTGTTAAAACAGGACCTAATTTTTGCATGAAGGTCAGTATCTCCTCACAGGCTGTGTTTCAGCTGGAGATACAAAGGTGATTAAAATGAAGAGCTGATCAGCTTGTCAGGCCAGGCTTGTGTCAGTCCCAGGGTTCATCCATGTAAAGTTTAGTATGTTAACAGGGGCCAGTGATAGCACACCAAAGATGAAATCCCCCCCTGCCCAAAGAAAGCAACATCAGTTTCACTAAGCCAGCAGAAAACCCTGCCCTTTCCATTTGCCTGATTCTCTTTGGTTTCTTTTTAGTTTTAAGACACTGTCACTGAAGTTTATACATCATGTCACATCACTTCATCTCAGGGAAGCTGAGAGGAAGAGTGAACATTAGGAAGTTTATGCATTTACTCATGCATCTGTAAAGCACTGAAAAAGTGCACAATTGTTTAGATGCACACAGGAAGAAGGGTTAATTTTTACCTTTTTTCTCCTGTGCACTAATCCCATGGAAACCTCCAGCAAATTACAGGCATGGGCATGGACACACACCAGCAGGCAAAAGGCTGAAACCCCAGAAATCAGTGTAAACCAGCAGGTTCTGAACACAACTGTCAGCACCAAGAGCCAGAGGTGTGGGCCAGCTGCAGACTCGTGGCTCTGGAGAGAGCAGACAGTTTTGCATAGGCTGAAAGGGTTTCTGCCAACAGCCTGGCCAGGGCTGCTCCTGACAATTCTCAGCAGTAAAAGTAGCTGTTAAATCTTGAAGTAGTTTGAAGTCAGGCTCATTAAATTTGGAAATGAGCTACAAAGATATTTTCAAAGAGGATGAGCAAGTGAGTCAATTTTTAATTACTTATCAAGGAGGGGTTTTCAGTAGAGGTTGTCTTTGCAGCTATGCAAAGCAATAAATATAACAGATTTACAGCTGATTTTGTTTTCATGACAAACATCCAGGATTTGATGGGAGCACAGAGATCAGAAATGGCTGGCCTTGACCAATATTTATGTAATATTCTGTCTTTATGTAATATTTCTGTCTGCTCACAGACAGAAAAAACCAAAACATAACATTCTCTTCTTCTTGAAGGAAATAATCCATGTATTTACATTCAAACAAAAATAATGAGACCTTCTGTTCAAGTCATCTTAAAACTTCCCTACACTTCAATCATACAAAGACAGGATTTGATCAAATTCTGGCCCTGGTACAGTGAGTTCAGCTGCTGGAAGATTCTGCAGGTCATTCCTTGTAGCTCTGCTTGTTCATTCTCACATTTAATCTGCCTGCATCGACCCAGCCAGCACCAATCAATAGTGACAAAGTGATGGACTGAAATTATCATTCAGGCCACCGTGTTTTATGGCACTCAGTTCTGTAGGTTCTGGCTTGCCTTGGACCTGGAGTTTCCCCTGGGTGCCTTGGACCTGGAGTTTGCCCTGCTGTGATCTCTAAGCCGAGGGCATCACTGCCTGGCAGGAGCAGCAGTGCTGGATGGGGCAGAAGCCCACACCACCTGCAGTGAATTTTGGGATATGATTTCCTTCCCCCACCACCAGGCAATTCCTCATTTTATGCCATGGGTAATCCAGAAATCCTTTAACCAGAGCCTGCCACCAGTTGTCTCTGTAATCAGAAGACTTTAATGCACCCTGAAATGTAATAACGCACATCACACAAACACCTTCTCTCAAAATCTTGGGTCTGGCTTTATCAAGGGTCTCCACAACACCACAAATAGCTTTTAATGCATTTTAGGATGGCCAGAGGACATCCTTGCAGCCACTAAGCCCTTCACTCAGCCACTATCACAGGACCAGATGGCTCTTGACCTCCACCACACCACCAGCCCCAAACCTGGACTGCCACAACCTGCCAGCACCAGAGTGCTCTGCACAGGGCAGCAGAATAAATCAGACCCACCACAGAGCAGCACTGGGTGTTGCTTTCAGCAGATGACAGGGTATTTTTATTTCCAGAACAACATAAAATGGAGATTTTGAGGCTAAGAGAAAGCATGTCAAAACGAGAACCTTTTGCTTCTGAATAACTCTTTTTGCTAAAGCTAGATCAGCTTCAATAACAAATAACTGGGGAAAAGAGACTTCCAGCAAACCTAGGAAAGATGTGACATGACACCCCAGCAGAGAAAAAGCAGTGATCTGTGAGGGAATGGAGAAGGGAACATTTTACATCGTTGCATGTTATTATATTACACATATTTACACAATTCTTATTCTGTCACACAACTGAGCTCCCTGATTATGCCAAAGTGGAGTTTAACCCCGACTTTCAATCCTCCCCTCTTCTGAACATATAAAGGATTTCTATCCTTACTGCACAGCATGAAATCTGGGTGTAAGTGCTCATACTCAGCAGAGATTGCAGAACATGTCAGCACCAGCAGTGTTGTCTGCCACCTTGGTGAAACATCCCCACGTATTTTGAAATGCACTTCCATGACAGACTGGCTTGGCAAGGCCAAAACCAGTTTAGTTGATTATTTTCAATACATATTCCCCCAGCACTCAAAAGATTTCAAAACCTGACAGCCTATTACTGAGAAGTATATCCTTTCTGATGAGAAGACCTAAGACTCTGAATTTGGAATTTTTTCTGCATTACTACAATTAAAAGCATTGAGAATGAAAAGTTGCAGTTAAGTCAATCCTCAGTTTAACATTTCACATTGTCAGTTTTTATACCCTGAGCCAAAAAATGTGACAAAATCAGTATAAAGAAAATAAGAAATAGTTAACTAGCAGAACTTAGCTGTAACTACCACAACAATATGCAATGCTCCTGTGGTTTGGCAAATATAATCTGTTGATAAAATTCTCCCTTATGAAGTAGTATGCCTGAAAAAAAATCATGGAGTGATTAATTAAAAAACATATCAATAAATAACTTAAAAGAGATTCTAATTTGAAAACTAAGAATTGATCATATTGCTTCTCACTAGAAGCTGCCAGAAATGAAATACGCTTTTACCCTTTTGAGGGTGAGTCCTGCCATAAAGAAAAGCCATCAGGAGGAATAATTTTTAATTTTACTTAAGAATTTTTAATATAAAGCCTCAAACTTGGAGTATTTAACATTTAATTCTAAGTGCTTAACAGGACTCTGAGATTTTTGAGTTCAACTTCAAAGACCAGCACCCACTTTTAAAGCTTTTTAAAGTGTCATGAAGCAGGAAGCTGCAGGATTTAGGTGCGTGAGTGAAGGTCCCGGTAAAAACCATCAGCTTCTGAGTAACACCGGGAGGAATCAACTCCCACTTTGAATTTCAAATTCTCCAGGTATCTAAACTTGCAGTCTCCCAACATCCCCAGCACTGCTTTTTTGCTTTTTTGGGAAAACCAACTTGGCTGTTTCTTGGGAATCGCACAAACAGGGAGCTGGAGACTGCTGAGGCACAGGACTTGCTTGGTCCCGAGGGATGCCTTGAGCAAAACTCTCTCTCTATAGGGCACATTTTCCCACTTGAGGTCTTTTGATCCTGCCTTGCCGTGAAGACACAGCCCCAAGAGCTGTAACAAGAAGTGCCTTCCCCAGCCCCTTCATCCCTCTCTGCTCACACTCCTGCAGGTGGTGGAGGGAGGGTGAATAATCTCCAGAGGGACCTGCTGCTCTTTCACTGCCTAAACTGAGGCTCAAACCACCGAGCTGCTACATCAAAGACCATTCCACTGCCTTCACTTTCAGTCAATTTATGAGGAGTGCACTCTGTGCACTTTTTTAACACAGACCAAAGGTACCAAGCTTCAGCAGATGGCACAGAAATATGTGCACTCCCAGTGCACAGAGCCAGGCTCCTGGGGCTCTGATTCCATGGCAATGAGTTCATTTTCATTCCTGCTCTCTCTCAACTCATTCAAAGTAGGTGCTCACAGACTGGTCTGCACTCCTGCTGCCTTGAGATGCTCTTCAGATGTGCCTAACCTTATTCTGCAGCAGCTCTTCCACCACAATTTCAGTTCATGCAGAACCATCTTATAGTCTGTGTCCTAAATCTGTGCTCTGGATTCTGTGCTTCTACAATCAATGCCAAAAAGTGTTGCAACACTTAAATTCAAGATAACCTGGATTTTTATTTTGCCTAATTTTGTGGTCAATTATTAATCCATATATATATATATTTATCCATATCCATATATATATATATATGGCTATCCATTTCCATATATTATTATTATTTACGTTTCACTATAAAATCCTTAATTCAAAGTACAAAAAATCCCATGTCTCAGTTAAAAAGAAAATAGCTTACCTATGGTTATTAAGTAATTGATAAATAACTAATAAATAACTAATATATGTTGACTAAACAAATAAATAAATAATGTTGAGATATTTTTTCCAAACATATCCCGGAATCCGGCAATTCAATTTCTAATCCCAAATCCACCAAGATATTTAAAGAACTGCACTCCAGTGCTACAGAGCACTCTGGATACAGAAGCATTTGTGCAGAGACTATTTATTAAGTTCTGGCTTGGAAGATGTACTGTGGAGAAAAGCAAAGTCATGCCAGGATGTGGTTGGTTTGATAAATAATGGAAGGAGATTTCATAATACAGAGCTCTATTATTCCTTCATAAAGTGCAATAGAGGAGGAAAGCTAGAAACACAGGGGCATAAGTTTGTCCTAATGGAGAGACAAGCAGGTTGGCTCCTCAAAGGGGGCAGGGCTGGGGTTTGTACCAGGACTCACACTGTTCTGGGCAGCCCTGCACTGCCAATGAGGGATTATATAGATGGAAAATATTTTAAAGTAACTAAAAAATGTTTTAAAATATTTTCTTCTATTTTTAGTCTTATTAAAAAAAAACCCCAATACATATATTATAATTCACACATTATAATCATAATCAGAAGCTAACTTTTTCTTAATTGCAATACACTATAAACATTTCTTAACCTATCAACTTTTTACCACACTATACTATATATACCTTAAAACTACTAGTCTAAAACTACCCCTCATAAATCCTACTACAATACATCTTTCATAATTCTATTTCTCCAAAATATCTAGTCTTATTTACAAAACCATCCTTTAAAACTGTTTTCTAACTCTATTTTTCTCTCAACAATGTCTATCCTATTCCATAACATTTCTAAATCAACATTTCTTATCTCAAAATTTACATACAAATACATTCTATATAAACCTTCTATCACACCCTAAAAGTTCTCTACAAATCCATTTCCCACAATGCAGCACGCAGCTTGTGATTTCATCTGAGAAACAAACCAATAAATGAAATTGCATTGCTCTTCTGGAGGGTTGAGAAATCCTCCAAGGTTTAGCTGCTTTCAGAGCACCATGCTGCCAGGCAAGGAGCTGGAAAAAATACGGGAATTGTTGAGGAAAATGAAGGGCATTTAAGATCTTTAAAAACTTTCCTCTGTTCAGTCTGCAGTTCTGTTTTTGTAACCCCCCCAGGGTTCAGGCACCTTGTATTTTGTCAGTTCTATCTCTCCAGCCATCTACCACTGTCACCAGCTCCATTTCTGAGGGGGAACACGGGGCTATGGTGGAATCATGCAGGAGAGCTGTTCGAACGGTTCTGTGCTGTCTGGGTATCCCTTTGCCATCTATCATCTAGAAATTCATACTGCTTTTCAGATCAATCAAATGAATTAAAGCTCTTCAGGACATAATTCCCTGCAATTTCTTTTCCTGGCAAAAGAAAAAAGAAATTCAATCTGTTTTTGCTGAAAGTCCGAGAAGTATTACACTACACGCTCATGCTCAGACAGCTGAACATAAAGGTGTCTGGCTCTTTATATCTTAATTTTCCTCTCCTGGAATCAAGAACAATCATTGTATGGGTACGGTGTAAAAGCATGTTCAAAGCCAGCTGAGGCAGAGATCATTTCCTTTTGATGCAGCACAATGCAATCAACATCTGCAGGAAACAAAAGCCTCTCGTAAGGGCTTACAGAGCACAAACAAAAGAGGGGCCCGAGGGGCAGATAATCAGTTTACACAGAACTCACTGTACCCGTGTTATCGAGATGGAAAACAGCAGCAGGAATTAGGCTGAAGCGAAATTCCATTTTAGGATGGCCAAGAGGGCAGATTGCACCCAGAGCTGCTCCCCTTGGCAGGGTGCTGGTGCCACTTGTCATCTGGGCAGGCACTGCCAGGTCTCTCTTCTGTCCCCTCGGCAGGCAGAGCCCTTGAACTGTCAGAGAATCCCCCAGGAGAATCCGGTAGCAGCTAAAAGCACCTGGGGGATGAAGCACTTTGGAAACCGTCTGCAAACGGTAATTTGAAACACTCCCCACTCCCATCTCCTGCCACCAGCAGCACCTGTGGCTGTCACCAACAGAAAGCTCTGCTCCATCTGAAATGTAGAATTTGTTTCTGAAATCTCATTTTGTTTAATCAATGCCTCTTTTCACCTTTAAGCTTAATTTTGGGAGTTCTAAAAATGAAGCACAACACAAAAGGGAAAAAAAATTGCATTTTTGGCCCCCCATTTATGAATAATTTTTGTTTAATAACAATGGCTTTTTGGTGATGACCTAAGCATAGCTTGTTTAACTATTTATCCAAAATAACTTCCCTGGCTCTAGCCATGGTCCCAGGGCACTTCTGTGCTATGTAAAGTTCTAAAGTACCATCTTCTGCCTGTCCCAGTAGCATCACATCATAAAAATACAAAACTTTCTACTATATTTTCAGTACTTAGCCATTTTTTTAAACCATCCTGTGCCATAACGTGAAGCATTTATTATTGCACCAGTCATAAAAGACCTCAGAGATTTGTAACAGATCGAATGTTACTAACCCAGTCTGACATCAGAGGAACGAGGTCTAAAATGTTTCCTCAGAGGAACAAATGTCTGTAAATATCTCTATTGTGTTAAAAGGTCTGAGAGCAGCCACTTTATGACCTGTCCAGTGCCTGCTTTGGATGTGCTTCCCTGTAGAGACTACAACAGCATTTTATATATTTAACAGTTACTATGGAAAGAGATTTTAATCCCACAGTAACTATGTCTGGAGGTATTTGTTTGGAATACACCAAATTAAAAAAAAAAAAAGAAAAAAATTAAAAAGCCTTAGGAGAAATAGCCCCATTATATTTCAAAACCAATTATTTCTGTCATAATTCTGCTGATACTTTACCACAGGTTGCCATTTCACCATGACAGTCCTCACTCTCCACACTCTGTATTCTCTATTGCTATCACCAAAGTAATGAAACATCTGATATGAAAAACAGTGAAAAATTCAGTATCACCACTATGAATTCTTCTGTTCCAGCTGCTTTGCTTTTCACTTCAAATTACAATCCTCTGCATAGCCACAATATCCTGAGCAGTTGCATCAGAAGTGATTAAGATATTACACAAAAATGAAGGATTATCAAACTGAGGGAATCCTGGCTGGAGTACAGAGATGAACAGATGAGTAACTCTGATCCTGCATGGAAAATAAAGAAGTAAAATACATGTTCAACGAAATAAACTACCAGCTGTGACACAAATTAGTATTCCTCTCTTGACTTTCCTCGAGCTATGCTGATTTACATCAGGCAAAGATCAGTTCCATGGTTTAGCCTTGTCATGTACCATCAGTAACTTCTTTGCAAATTATTAATGGTGTGCTGGAGGCCAAGGAGGCCAATGGTCTCCTGGGGTGCTTTAGGGAGAGCATTGCCAGCAGGTCAGAGTGACCCTGCCCCTCTGCTCAGCCCTGGGAGGCACATTTTGGGTGCTGTGTCCAGCTCGGGGCTCCTCGGGACCAGAGAGATGAGGAGCTCCTGGAGTGGGTCCAGGGGAGGGTAACAAAGAGGATGAAGGGACAGGAGCATCTTTAATCAGGAAAGGCTGAGGGAGCTGGGCCTGTTCAGCGTGGAGAAAAGAACAGAGCCTGTCAGTGTCTGCAGGGAGGGGTCAGAGTGGACCAGGCTCTGCTGGGTGATCCCAGCAATGGGGCACAAGGCAATGAGCAAAAACTGATCCACAGGAGGTTCCACCTAAACCTGAGGAAGAATTTCTTCACTGTGCAGTGATCACACCCTGGAACAGATTGCCCAGAGAGGCTGTGGAGTCTCCCTCACTGAGATATTCCAGACCCATCTGGACACAATGGGCCCTTCCAGCCTGACCCACCCTGTGACCATCTTCTGTGTTACTTCAGTTGTCTCTTCACTGCATCATCAGCAACACTCTTCAACATACACAGAGCATCCTCCCTGACATCCTCAATTCCAGCCTTATTCCAGTGACTGTCACATTAGACAGTCCTTCTTGAAAAATGAAACACTTCTAAAACAGAAGCTATTTAGAGCTATACCAGTTATTCACTGAGGATCACATTTGCTTTAAATAACTGTTCTCCCTCTTCTAAACCATTTTGGGGTTTATCACATTTAGTAAACAATAGGTTTTCAAAATTCCTAGACTCCAGTTCCAACCCTTTTACCTTCCTGTGTCTACCAGTTCATGCTTCCATATAATGAGGCTGTGTTCTCACTGAAAATGCTCTGAACAGCAAATGACAGCCTTTCATCTCTCTCATGTGGCTATCAGACTTCAGCTTGCTAGCCAAAAAATGACTACACATCTCATTTACCACACACATTGAACCTATGCCTTTGTATTTTTCTCTCCAGGCTGACTGGAGAAACCACAAGGCAAAGACAGAGGGCAGCTGTAAGGTAATAAACTGAAAGGATTTACTTCAGTCTTTGAGACCAATGTCACCCTTCTTAATTCACATGTTCAATATTCTAATCTCCTAAGTAGCTGCCTGTGTACCCAACCTTCTCAGGAGATCATGCTGCTAAAAGTCAGCTTGCACATGCTAGGGGGACAAAGGGCTACCTTGAAATTTTCTACATATTTACTGGGAATGGCACAAAATCATTTTGGTTGTCCACCAGCTGGAATTACTCCATGTAGACTTATGAAAACATGCTTCCTATGCTGCACATTTTAGACTAAATTATTGCCAGAATAAAGAAAATAAATCAAATAAATAAAAGAGAAAGAAACTCCCCTGCTCCCTTGTGTGAATCACTGTATGGAAGGTGTGAGAGGATGAGAAGGAATAACAAAGGGCATCACTTGGGTGCAGTCAGACTGGACTCAAGTTACTGTGGATTCAAAAAAGTATGAGATGATGCTTGGATTGGTTTTCCCCTGCTTTCCAGCATGCTGACATATGCTGAGCTTTATTGCTTCTGAAAGCACCCTTGCAGCCATTCCATGAGACTTTCCAGCTTCCCAGTGACTCAATGCTCACTGCACATTAGCTGCCCTTGGAATCTCTCACGGGTACTTTGGCCTGGCTTGAGCAATGTTAAATGTGGCTAAAAAAATGTTGCTGTGCTTATGGGGACATTCTTCATGTCACAGCTGACTCTGCCAGGCCGAGCTGGACACTCCTGCCTGGCCCTCAGAGCACACCACACTAATGGACCAAGCAGAAGAAACAGAAGAGAAAAAAAAAATGAAGTTCCAAAGCCTTGCTTAAAGCTCAAAACACAACTTTTGACTCATGACCTTTTACCAAACCTGGTCCTGCACGTGCACTGAGCAATGAGATACAGCACAGAGTAAAGCTGCTTTAAATCACATCTCAAAGATTTCTCCAGTGCTTGAGGACCCTCAGAGCCACTGTCTTGGTGCTGCATCCACCACTTTTAACCCTCACCAGTGGCAGGTTCTGCAGGTGGGAAAAAACTAAGGTGCAACTCATCTCAGAGTCCCTCTGTGAACAGAAGTATGAAGCCTGCCAAATCCTCCCTGCTTGATGCCTCAGGTTTCAGCTTTTATATTTTTCAGATCCTGTGCTGCTTTAGTGTGTGCTTCTGAGCTTCACATTAGGGGATGGTGAGCTCTCTGCACAGAGCAGGGAGACAAAACAATTCCTTCTCTAGCTGGGCACCAAGGACAAATGACCCAAATCTCAGGCCCAAGAGCACAAACAACGTGGGCTGAAGAGAGAAAAACAAGCAGGATGGGACTGCATGGGCTAAAGCTGGAACTGGACAATGAACTGCAAGATGCAAATGGAGCAGAACTGATCAAAGTGAGAGACCCCATGACCAGTTGTCCATTTTGGGACCATTTTTGTTCCTCTTGGGTGCAGCCCTGGCTGGGCTCCTGTGCTGCCCAAGGTGGGTCCATGGAGGAGATCCTTTTAATAAATCCCTACTTTATTCTTTAACTCTGCCCAGCCTCTGTTCTAGTTCAGCCTTCATAAGGCATCATGTTCTCACTTGTTTCAGACCCAAAGTGGAAAGTTGGGGAAAATGAAGGTTCATGCTTGTTTTTGTTTTTCATGCCTCAGGACCTGAGGAAGTTAAACCACTTCCACTGGGGTAAAACCACTCACTCAATTGTATCGTGTGACATTTCAGCCATATATCAGTTTTTAAGGGCAGCAAAATCCCACAATGGAAAAAATGAATGAGTTCTCCCATCCCGTTCATCCCACTGGACACAGAGGCTGACTGAAACAAATGCAATGTAAATTGCCTGTATATTATCAGACAAAGCTGAGTCCCACAACAAACAAGCATTAAATCTGCTTCCTTGCTGCCTAAACCCCAGAACCCCTGAGAAAGAAATAACAAAAAAATGTAAAGGCATGCTGAATTACAGCCTATTTAGAGGCCTACTGTGCAAGGGGCTACCATACAAATAAATATGATGAAACTTACCCAGAAAATATTTTTTTCTCTCTTTACAAAATGGGCTGAGGTAAATGAGGCAGTTTTATCTCATTCTGAGCTGAAATGACCTGTCTCAACAGTTCCTTCAGAAATGTCTTGCTTTTGTCTACTACCTTCACCTGTAGCAGAGTTGCCCTCCTACTCATGTTTCCAAGGGAAATTAGGCATGTTACTGTGGTTAAAAAATGACACAACTCTGCAACAACATCATCACCCCTGGTTCAAGCTTTGAGGAATTTCTGCTTTCCCCACCACTGAGCACGCTGCTCACATGGTGTGCTTTGTGTGCATGTCAGTGCTGCCATCTCAAACTCTGCATATTTACTGTGCTTTTATATCCCACTTCGACTCCCCACTCATTCACTTCTCAGCATCTGAGTAGGCAAACACATCACAGTTCTTCTGGATCATCACTTAAGTCTCCAATTCACTGACTAGCTCCTCCTGCTGATTTGCAGGCTTAAACCTCAGCAACTACCACTGGGTTTGCAATTTCTGAAGAAATCTAATATCAAAGAGAGTCATTACATAAAAAAACCTGTTCTTCCTACAAATAAAACCCGAAGTTATTTAAAGGTGCATAAGTACAAACTCACTCCTGGAGGAGGCAGAAAATTAACTTCTGATACACCCACAGTTTACCTAAGCTGCAGGATGACAATTTACACTCCTACAAGATTGGACATTCACCCATTATTGCTGTTGCTTCCAGTATCTGATCATTTCCTCCTCAGCTTGTGCTGCTGGTATCCATGGCAGCTGTGCATCCCAACAGGGGCCTGCTGAAAACACCCTCCCAGAAGGGACACACAGAAAGTACAGACAGAGGGCACAGGAAAGGAAATAACACAGGGTTTGGAAGACAAAAGGGCTGCACTTTGATATTTAACAAAAAAAATATTAATTAGATATTTCCAAAAGTGAAATAAGTCAGACATAAGACAGAGGCATAAGTAATAATTAATGTATCACTAAAATAAATGCTAGAAGGCAAAACCAAAGCAACCCCTCAAACAATAATTCTGTCAATAATGAGTAAATAGTGAATCCTGCATACTTTTTATGCCCTTTTCCCTGCATCCTCCTTACATACAGGCAATTGAATCTGATGCCTTGTGAAGGCTGACCTAGAACAGAGGCTGGGCAGAGTTAAAGAATAAAGTAGGGATTTATTAAAAGGATCTCCTCCATGGNATTAAGAACCAGTCTAAAGGAGGTTTTGCCACTGGTACCCAGAGGGTAGTGGAGAAGCAAGAAAATCCCAGGTGTTTTTTCCAGGGACTCCTTCCTTTATTCTAGCCACTACCAGGTTTCCCTGGACATATTTCAGTCATACAGAGGAAACACAAAATTTTGCAGAAATGTCACATCAAGTTTCTGCCAGTGAAGACAATAATTTAAAAGTCAATATCTCATGTAGCAGGACTGAAGTAGCACTAGGGTCAGGGCTGACTGGGAGCACAGGGGCAAAGCCAGACTTCAAGCATCACAAATTTGAGGATTTGTCAAGGCTAGGAAAATGCTACTATGTCCAAGCAAAACATTCACCAATAGCACATACACCTTCCAGAGGCACTTCAAGTACAAATCAAAGCAAGGCATTCCTCAGTGCTGCACCACCTGTGCTATTTATGTTAAAGGATAAAAATCTTTCCCCAAAACTTTATCATGAAACCCAAAGACTATTCTCCTGAACCTCCTCCTGCAGTAAAATCAAGCGGAAGATGTGGAAATAAATATTTGACAAAAGAGCCATTCAAAAGAGGCCATTTAAAACCCCGCCTCTTTCATAGAAAGAGACCTATTGATTAGAGTATGTGATTGATCAAGGCCTAAACCAAAGCCTTGTAGGGTTATTTCTGCCAGATATTTATTTTTAAATCTTCCACTAGAATAAACTGCAACAGGAAAATTCAAGTTCTGTATTTCATATATGAGATGATTGAGGAGTTCCAATCAACAAAATCTTTGAAAGACACTGAAAACTTGTCACTAACTGGGAACTTTTGCGAAAACAAAACTGGGTACAGCAATTACTGGTGCCATTACTGAGATGTAAAGCAGGAATTTCATGGAGAGAATTAATAACAAAACAAAGCAAACATGTTATCACAATGTTTGAGGGAGGGAATTTCTCTCCACTGTATTATTTCTATTAATAAACAAGACTGGAGAGAAAATACACTGTTTGAGGAATTTTCCCAGTCATTCAGCTACTTTTAAACTCTGAAGAAAAATGCCCCTGCAGTACTTCTCATGAATGCTAATTAATTTTCTGTAGCAAATCTCAACAGATCTGCTGGATCCAGGAGCCACTTGAACATTTTGAGCTGGAGCAGACTGTAAACCCCCACCAAATTCTTGTTGTGGAAACCCCCACATCTACCCAGGGATGGGATCTGCTGCAGTCCCAAGGTCCAGGAGTCCTTGAGTCATGATCTTCCTTCCAAGGTGCTCATTAGAAAATGCTAATCCTTTTTATGGGGAGGCAGCAAAGTAAAAGGAGAACCATTACTTTGCTGCTTCCAACAGCTTTACTACTAATTTTTGCATTCCCCCTTCTCCTATTTTATTTTTATCTCTTTTGAATTGCCCATGATTAGAGCAGAGAGGAAAAAAAAAAAAAACAAAAACTTACTTGAGTTACAGAAAAAAACAACAAAAAAAATTTCACAGCTCAAGCAAACAAACAAACAACCCCCCCCAAAAAACAACAACAACAACAAAAAAAACAACCCAACAAAAATTACAAAACCCTTGCCTGAGAGGAAAACATAGAACTTTTTATTTTTGCTTGGTAATTCATGGAGTACAGTAGATGATTAGCCATTAATTATCCACTAAAAACAGAACTTTTTTATCATTTTAAATGGCATGGGTGCTTAAACTTGGGGAAAGCCTTTTGGGAACAATACCTTATCAACAGAAAGTTTGGGTTTGCAATTTATAATCTATTAAACTAAGGCTAGCATTTTCTGCCCTCAAAATAAGAGAAAATAGATTTTTTCCCCTGTTATTTCAGAATCTGAGATTGTATGCATCTTTTTTTATCTAAAGCTCTTCCTTCAATGTTTAAATGGGCAGGGCTTTGGCCTCGTTGGAGTATAAACCAATCAATAGCAATGTTTCTGCACCTTAGCTAGAAAAGATGAAATTCCACAGTGAAGTCCTTAGGGCAAATGCCAGTATAAAGCAAATTTAAAAGCCACCCCCATCAGGGCTGAATGTACAAACCAAAAAGTTACTTTTCTGTGAGCTTTTCTGACACTGAAATGTTCAATAAGTGCCAACACCTAAGAATATGTTGAAACAAACTTATTTCCAATTCAACTTGTTGAACAAAACACTGCACCTTATGTGGGGTTTTCCTACTTGCTTTTGTGCCACAAGAAGTTCAAGCCTCCTAGGCTATTGTTAAATACAATACAATTGTTATGTTGTGTATTAAATCCGTAGAAAAATGGGGCTTACACTCAACTCTCTCATTCAAATGGAAAAAAATGGTTAAAGTCTAAGCCTTACATTTCAAATCTTCTAGCCTTCCCCTTGAAGCTGGAGGACAGCTGAGATCACCCCCTAAGGGTTCACAGAAAGGAAACCACTTCAGGCTGATAGCCTTTGGGAAGCTGCTCCTGGCTCCTCCTGGAGCTGCTCCCCAGCTCCTTCATGCCACCTGCATCTGCTGTGTGAGCTCCCTGCTACCCTTCCTCATAAAAATCAAAATATTTCCCAACAGCCCTCCTTCCTCTCCTTACAACAAAACACCAGGTCCTTCTGATGTTCTCAACGATGAAAACTCATGAGCTGTGGCTGTGACAGTGACAAAACCTGAATGCCAGAGGCTGTGAATTTGAGAATTTGAGAATCTATCTCGCACCATTTCCTAAGCCTGGGCTTCCAGTGCTGCTTTTTCCTGCCTGCAGAAACAGCAAAGTAGTTCCCACATCTTTGGGAAGCCGAAGCAATTAAGCTTGAGTAATTCACGTCTTTAAAACATCTCATGATTATTGTACAACAAACTGAGCTGCATCTCTAGGTTAAGTTATTTGGATTATATTTTAAGAGAAGATGTGTGAAAATATTAAATAAACTACACCACAATTTAATGCTAAAAATCAGCACAGCTAGAGTTATTGCAGCCTGAGGTAACAGATAAACAATCAGTATTTCACCTAACAGATATACTCTAGTAGAACTACTGAAATTACAATACCCAATGCTGTTCTTTGGAGACAATTTTAATGCTAGGAAAAGCTCATTTTTACACAACACTGCCTTGTCTATAAAGTCAGCACAAACACCCTGCTCAAATACATCACCAATTATTTTAATCAGATTCCCCAGCAAACCACCCCCTCAGCCATGTACATTATACCCAGAGACAGCACTGATAAGTGCTCATCACAAAATGCTAATTGCATTCCATTAAAAATACTCAAACAGTCAATATGATTTCAAATATTGCATGCCATTTCTGTCTAATTGGTCTAAAAGGAATATTTTCCTTTACCTTTGGTTTCCATGTGAACTTCAAAATTGTTCTGAAACTTGACAAAGACAAACACTTTGATGTTTCTCTGCGTTAGGAAAATCTTTACCCAATAAATTACAATTATGTAAATACTAGCCCCTCTGGGGTATAAGTTCCTCTTTGAGGCATAAGATGATTAGAGCAGAAAAATTATTAGATTTGTCCATGGCAACTCCATACTTTCCTTCCTCAGGAAATTCTGTTATCAAAGACTTTAATCCTATTCCCACTAAAGCAAGTAAATTTGGCCACGGAGTTAAATGGAAAAAGAATTCATTTCACCCATTCAGGCAGTCCCCTAAAAGCCTGTAAGGATGATAGTAACATTCCCAGCATGAATATTCAGCTCCAGTTTTTAGCAGTGTGCTTTCACAGCCGTGAATGGTTTCACTCACTCCCCTCTGTGCTGATGGGAAACCTCAAAAACTGCACAGCGCTGCTCCACCCAGCTGGCAGCTGGACAGGCAGCACAGGATCTCCTGGGAGGTGCAGGGGGATTGCCTGCTGCAGGGGAGCACACAGCACTGCTTTGGACAGCAGTGCTGCTGGAGGATGGCCTGATCTGGTGCTGGCAGGAAAACATGTTGGCTCCTGCAGCCCTGGTTCCATCACCGAGTCCTTTCTGTCCCCTCTGCACAAGGCACAGTCTGTACCCTGCTCCTGGAGGCTTTATTGAGCTTAGGAGTCTGTTTAGGGAGCAGGCAGTTTGCTCTGTTCCATCTTGGCTTGTGTGATTAAGAAAGGCTCCAACAGAGCTTAACCTCCTTTCCCTGGGAGCAGCCAGCTGGTTTGGGACTCGGTGTAGCTGTTTCCCCACGGGTTTCCTCCTTGCTGAAGGCCACAAGACAGTCAGTCCCCAGAAACACAAAGGAGGGCAGAGCCTCTTACCAGCAAACACAGTGGGTTTGAGTTGGTTTGTAGACATACCAGGCTCCAGTGAGGGAAGGAGGAAGAATTATCTGAAATTTAAGGATTTATATTCAAAATGGGAGGCCAGACAATATAGCCTCCTGAATAATTTACACATGAATGTTCTGAAACACATTTAGGAGAATGAATTAGGCTAGAGATCAGGGTGGAATTTTTAAGAAAGCTTTTTCTTCTATACACAGAATTAAATGGAAAGTGAATGGTGTTACATGTTCATATTATAACACAGAGCATATATCCACTTTGCCCAAGGGTTATGGTAACTGAAGTGTCTAGCACAGAAATAGGCCAACATACCAGATTCTAAATATGTTGAGAAGCTTTTGAACTATTTTCCAGAAGGGAGATTACTATTCCATGAATTGGAGGGCTTGTCACCTGCTTTCAGCCCATAACACCTCCTTAAAATACTTTTATACGTACATGCCTGCATGAAAACAACATATTTCTTTAGAAGCACAAAAAATAATTATCTAGAACTTTGGGCAGTGCTGATGGGCCTAGAAGAATCACAAAGTGTTATGGGAGTATTTGATGTTCACACCCTCAGGTGGGGGCTCTTGCCAGCCTAGCTGTGGAGCACGAGTTTCACTTTTGTTTCTATTACACCTGCATTATGTTACACACACACACTAATATGTGTATATTTATGTTTATCATGCTACACAAAGATTAATCTTGTTTCCCTCCCCCAATGCTACATTATATTTGTACACAAAATTGGTATTTATGAAGGTAATTAGAGTTCAGCAGTATTCACATGAGGAGATGAAGCCAGTGGTATCTGCTCACTTTAAGTGCAATTCCTGGTCATTTGAACCTGGAACTCAGCATTCCTGGAAGTATTACCTTAACATCTGAACAGAAAGTTACAAGTTTCACCCTGGTTTTCTGGGGAAAAATCCCCTTGCAACAGAGGGATAGCTGAGCTCCCGAGGGCTGCAGAAGAACTCTGGGAATGAGGATATTCTCCTGCTGCCAGTGATGGGCAGGTCTGGCTCTGCCCCAGCCCACAAGCCTACTGAAGTGCCCATTGTAACTGATCCATGCACTTGAGTACAAAGGAAATTAAATTTTCTTTCTGGTCTACTGAATATGACTCAGTCACTCAGCTTCCTTTTTTTCTTTTTTAAAGGTTTTTGAAGAGAAAGAGTACAAAAGCTCTGCCAATCATGTTTGCTTTCTCTTATCCCATACCCTCCTTCATACAAGACAAGCTGCAAAATATTCTTTTCTGCTTGTTTACCTGAAGTTTCACAAAATCCATACCATTTTGAAAGCCTAAAATCGTTTAAGGAGAATTTCTTTGTAAAGCATTGCTAAAGAATGCAAATAAACTTTCACAGTGGCCTCTAAGTACCTTCCTTTACCAGGTAATATTAGCATGACAAATACTTTACAAAATTTTGTCTTGACAGTCTTGTCTTAGGTTTTTCACCTTTCCAGTGCTGCAAAGGGAAAACACTATCCAAGAGTACCCTTCTAACCTTGAGAAACATGGCTGGACATTGCCCAGAAAGGATTTATTCTCTTCTAGAGAGATGGCTGTAGGTGCGCTCAGATATTTGTACACAATTCAAACAGAGAATTTGTTCACTCTTATTACTGACTGAAAAAGTTGACTGAGATTGCAGCTCCAGACTTTGGCCCAATCAGTCCAGCACAGCAGATGTTTCAGACAAATCCATTGCTAAAATAAACTCCAAGCTGCTGTTACTGCTGCTAATAAAGCTGCAGCTTAACTCCATTCTTACTGAGGGCAATATCTTATTCTGTAACTGATTTCAGCCCGTTTCAGTGTGGCCATTGTATGTTAAGGCACGATTCAACAAGGTTAGGGAAAGGAAAATCAGGATCTGCTACTTATTTTGTGCTCTCCATTAGCATCTCAAAGAGAAGCAAAACAAAATGAGCAGCTTTAGCAAAATAAAATGTTTGAAAGCTTGTTTTCGTTTTTTTCCCATTTCTTCAGCTTGATGGGGATCTGCCAGAGCATTGCACTATAACTACTTGAACGTGGCCTCCATTAACAAACTGCTGTTAATTTTAACTTTCTCAGCAATACTATCACATGTCTAAATTGCTTTGGAGGCTCTCCAGCTGATTTGAATGGTATCTGATCTTAATCAACTTTTCTTAACCTTATTCAAAGAGTTGGTATTGCACCAATGTAGAAATTTGCAAATATTGTGGCAGCTGTTTGGACTTTTACAAAGAAGAAAAGTATACATTTAAGCAGCACATATTTCTAATTCGTGGTCTTCAACAAATCAGCATCAAAAATGCTAGTACAAAAACTAAAATAAATAAAAATCAATGATGTCCTTTATGGCTGTACATCACTGTTAAGAAGTTACATCCTCACTTATCACTTAAAAGGTTTGGGACCTACTTTCTAAATGCCAAGGCCATTTCTCCATAATTTTCCTCTCAGCACTGCAGCTTTTCCTCTGGCAGTGATTTTCAGGTAAAGCAAAATTTCAAAACTACAAAACTAACAACAGCTGGTTTGGACCCTCTTCTCTCTTTTCCTCTTTACTGACAACAGAAGAAGATGGACTTACAGACAATTTTCTCTATCCTTATATATCCTTTGTTACTATAATTATCTCAAGACAACAGACCAATGTGGGGTAATGAAAGATATAATTTAAGATCCTGCAGTGAGCAGACAAAACTCAATTCCCCAGTACAGGCAGGTAGCAAAAAACCTGGTAAATTACTGCTGTATCACGTCTTTCTTAAAATTGGAAGAGAATGGACCAAAAGCAGCACTAAGAGGGCTGTTGTGATGCATGAGTTGGAAGGAAATATAACTACATTAGAAATGTTCCAGATCCTATTCAGCAGTGGAAATTAATGGAACATTGTCAATTAGCCTGAAACACTTAGCTAATACATTCCAATATATTTGGAATTTGCATGATGGATGGTTTATGTAACTCCATAACAAAACTCAGCACAAGAAAATTGGTTCCTTCAACTTCTGAAACTATGTTCCTCACAAAGGGAAACAAAAAAAATCCATATATACACATCCATGTAACATTTCCTAAGGGAAAAGTTGGGCATTTGCCCCTGCATTTAGGCTTTCAAACGTTATCCAGAAGTAAAGCCTTTGCTAAAAAGCCCAAAGGGACAATCTGAGTAGCAGTTTCACAGCAGACACCTCCCAAGCTTAACTCACACATGGTTGTAGGACTCCGAGGACTGGATTCCAGATTTCAGACCTCTGAGAGTGCACCCTGCTATCACACCTGCATGAGCTGCAGGTGCCTTCTGGTCGTCACCATCCTGTTCTCTTCAGGCAAAGCCACCAGATCACAAACAGATGAGTGGCAAGGCAGTGCCACAAGCTGCACTGAGTCTGCAGCCGCTGGCCAAAGGGTCAGCATCCCACTCAGGAGCTGGTTCTTGAAAAGTAAAAGAGAAAATTCCCCTTCCTTGTAACTCTCTTCTTCCTGTAAAACTGTCCTAAGAGCCCACCTGGTGGTGCTTCTCTTGGACTAAAGATTGGTTTGTGCAGTGAAAACAACTTGTGAGTTTATGAAGAACATCTTGTGACCCAAATGCAAACATCTCAACAGAGAGTTGTTTTGTTTTGTTTTAAATTTGGGATACAGGGAACTTTAAAGAAATCCCTAGTCATTGTAGCATCTCTAGACTAATTTAACATCAGTGTATTCCCCTGATGGAAGTTCAGCCATCTGTATAACTCCCTGTGGAGCAAGAAGTCAAATGCATAACACATTTTAAAAGTATAAACTATTCATCAGCAGGCAAGACCTCCCTCAGGTTGCTCATCAAGAAGCCACATACTGGTGCAGTTATAGAGTAGTAACTGCATATCTTGTCTCCACTTTTTCAGGATTTACTTTAGCAAAAGATTAATTGGAATTAAACCAAATTTATATTCTTACACATACTCCTGCTTTCTGTTGAAAAAAAAATAACCTTCTTCTCTGACCTGAACTTTATGTGAGCCCCTGACTAAACCTTTGTCAAATCAAACTTTTTATTGAGCATTTGGCATTTGTCACTGGTATAGCTCCTCCCTTTTCCATTAATCCTGTGTTAAGGGTGAGATGAATTCTGTGCAGTTTCTTGAGCTTAGACCTCCCCCACCAAAAGTGACCAGTGACCTGGAAACTATTAGAAAACCTAGAGAGAGCTGCAGATGGTATTTCTGTGGCAGTCCAAAATGTTTAAAATCACTCTCCTCCCAGAGCCAAACCCAAACAAAAATAAATATAGCATCAGATGCCATTACATATATTGGAGCTGCACACTCAGTTTTTCACTTCTATTCATAAAATTGAATCACAATCAGGTTCTGTGCAGCAAGACACCTTCACCCCGTTAGGTTCCATCTGCTCCCTCAGAGAAGAAGTTGGAGCTAGGGGGGTATGGATCTTCCAGGGGATTTGTTGGCACTACCTTCTCCCTGCTTTCCCCACAAACAGGATATTCCTGCAGCGGGTGCAGAACCTTCCCAGAAACTTCTTCAGAGAGCAGAGAGGCACAGAGAGGGCAGGTGAGCAGGGGCTGAGAGTGTGTGGGATGAGCTGCCAAGTGAAGGGAGGAGAGCAGGAGAGATTCAGGTGGAGAGAAGACAGAGTGGTCCAAGGAGAAGGCAGATGGGCACACCTTGGCAAGGGCTCTGCAGGGGTGTGGAAGGAGTAGCTGGAGGAAAAGAGGCAAACACTGACACTGAAATCTAGCCAGCTTTAAATTCAAACAGATTAAATAATCCTCTATTCTTTTTATTTTGTTATCTGTATACAATTAAAACATAAATCATCTCACTTCCAAGCACGGAACTTCAGAATGATGAGTTACTCTGGACAAGAGCTCTGCTTCCAGAGGTATTTAGACCTACATAAATTTGGTATGCTTGCTGAAAAATTTATTTTTCAAAACTCCACTCTATAACCAACATTCATAATGTACTCCTTCCAAATGGGCCCAAAGATGACAATGGTACTGTTTTCTTAGCTGTGGTTTTGAATTCCATATTTAATAGTGACATTTATTAAATATTAATTGGAAAATGCATAATTTATCCCAGTGGCTGGCATAGGTGAATAGTTCTGTCACTCATGACCTCTGCTTGAGCACTTATCATTATTCATACTCACTTGGTCAGGCGAAGGTTTAATTTTACAACTCTTCATTGTGCCTAATTTCCCAATCGCTTTAGCACCCACTCATGTTGGCAATCAATAGGTGCCCCTCTGACCTCCTCTGGAAGCCACCAAGAGCCCAGGGCAGAAGGAAGCCAGCCTTTCTCCCATTTTCATCTTTGGAGACTGAGTAGAGCAATGGAAAACCCTGCAGAAATTCATGGCTGAGGAGCAGGAAGAACAGTTTTTATGACTGCATTAACCAGAAGTGGTTTTATGAATGCTCCAGGTCCATTTCTGTGCTGAGCCAGGCCAGGCTGAACCACCATTGGCAATAATTTATATTAATCTATTTGATGCTGCTTTGAAAGCACTGACAGTGGTCACTCAGACAGTAACTAACAAAGAAGCTGAAAAAGTAGTTTTACTCAAGCCAATTATTTCTTCTCACTTTGCAGTTACTGAGGTGTAGAAGAAAATATGGGACATGGATTTTAGAAAGGAATTACCAGGAGGTGAATATGTAAGAATTGACTGGTGCAAAGGCACCTATTGAGCTGTGGATGTGCATCAGTAAACCCACAGTATTAACCTGAACAAAGCAACAGAGAGGTCTGTGAGCTCCCTGGTCAACAGGATCAGAACAGTGCAGAAAATTCCCTGGCCTGCACAGATCTCTAAATAACTGAGAGCTTTTGCCTTAGGTCCTTCTGCACTTCTGTGCACTGTTGGTGACACAGAAAATATTATTTCCTTGCATTAGCAGGTGATGCACAACATTCATGTTGGATTAAGCACTGAAGTCAATGTGAATTAAGAATTTCCAGCATTTGATTAGGATGAGATCCCCTGAACATGTTAAATAGGTATTAAAATCTCATCTTTAGTCTTGAATGTGTGTGTNAGCATACAAATCAAAAATATTCCCATTCATTTGCTTGTAATTGCAGTTCAAATACCAGAAAGTAACTGTCAAATGAACAGATTAAAATTGTACATTTTCCTCATTTAATCCCTTTCCTACAACAATCAAGGAAAACACCAGGAAAAAACCCAGCAGCAGAGTTTCATTTACAATTCCCAGCCTTCAAACTTTGGTGCTACAGACACATAACAAATCTCAAAATCGACCTGCTTAATAACAAATTGTTTAAGTTTTAACATTTCAAATGCTGCTATCTCTCAGCTGTAAGGCAATTATAAAAGGCAACTGAGAATATCTCTGCAAATGTGTTTTAGAACTTGTAAGCAGCCACACTGACATAAATCCAATGCAGTGCGCCTGAAATCAATTAAATTTGATGGGCACAAAGTTGGAGAAGAATCACAATATTGACATCCAAAAGTTAGCAGAAGGTACATCTTATTCAGCAAATATCAAGCATTTACCTTAAAACTTGTTGATTTCCATTTTCAAAATTTTAAAAACACCCCGTGGTGTGTGGCAAATCATCAGCTACAAATGCCTCATTCCCAAGAAACCAAACAGTTCAATTTTGTGAATTCCTTGCTTCAAATTTAACAATCACTGGAACTTAATCATGTGTTCCTAACTTAAACTGTCATAGAAAAATTCCTGTAATATCCACATCAAATGAATGGTCTGGGGTTGGAAGGATTTGCTGGTGATTTCAAAGTCACTTTCTGCAAGCTGAAATTGGAAAGCCAGCAGTAACACCAATTTTCTTTTTTTATTTTCTGTCTATAAAAGATTCCCATCAATACTGGATCAAGAAAATAATTTAAGTACATCTATAATAAACCCCAAACAAGCTGAAATATGCAAATGAGTACACAAGATAAAAACCATTTTCTTTTAAAAAGCATCTGAATATGTTCATTTAATTCCTAATTTCCTTTGTGAAACATCACAAATCTGAACTTCTGGCCTGCAGATTTTGGCCTGAATGTTGTACATCACTTCTCAGAGAACTGAGAGCAGAAGGTGATAGCAAGAGTTCAACATCCTCTTCCACTTCTGTACTCTACATTACTAAGATGTAAATAGGAAAATGAAATATTTTGCTGAACAGCATGTAATGAGCAGAAATGGGTCCACCATCTCTGACATACTCTGGTCCCTGGTTTCCACAAATCTTCTCACCTGAGACACAAAATATGTAATAGGCAAATGTAGTGAGGGATGAAGATTGAGAGAATAGGTACCAGATTTTAGTGGAGATTATCTGTGTGTAAAATTCCCAAGCAGAATGATCCCAGTGTTGAGTAGTACAAGGTTTATTTGGAAATACAGCCCATAATACTTTAGTCACGAGGAAGAGCTGCTTGCTCAGTCTTTGCAACGCCTTCCACAGCAGCCCAGAATGATTAGCACATAGGTAAATGTTGCACCATATCCTTTTCTGACCAGAGATGGGGCAACTGAGAGCTGTTTCAAAAACTTTTATTCCATTTTCAGCCTCATGAGAAGGGTGAGACAATACAGGTGTTGTAATTCACACATCACAATCAGAAGCTAACTATTTCCTAATTACAATATACAATAAGTGTTTCTTGGCCTATCAGCTTTTGCCACACCATGCTGTAAATGTCTTAAAGCCAATCATCTAAAATTAACCCTTGTGGGTCCTACTACAATGCATCTTTCATAGTTCTGTTTGTCCAAAGTATCCAGTCTTATTTGCAAGGCCATCCTTTGAAACTTGTTTCTAGTTCCATTTCTCTCTCAGCAATGTCTGTCCTGTTCCATGGCATTTCTAAGTCACATTTCCTATCTCAAAGTTTGCATACAGATGCACACTGTGTTGGCCTTCTGTCAGGCCCTGAGAACTCTCTACAAATCCATTACCCACAGGTAAATTCTAGGAAATGTCCCATAATTCATCCATAGTCTGTCCTGAAATAAGTGAAATGCGTGAATTTCTCTGCAGTCTAATAGATTAAGTAGTGTTGAAATAAATACTAAATACTGACTAGAAAAGCAGAATCTCGAGTTCCACACCAGAGTTTTCTACTAATCCATCAGCAAGGGAAACTAATGCCACTTTTTCTAGCTCCATCAGGCCACACCCCACACTGCCATCATCCAGTTTGCAGCAGAGGTGGTGGCAGAGTGTGGAGGCTCTCAGTTCAGTGGAAGAGGGAGCAGAGAGAATTCTCCTAGACCAGAGCCTGGGAACTTTAGAGAAAAGGAATTAAAACAATTGCTATCTCTCTTTCCGTTCATGTGTTTGCCCATCTGGAATGTATTCTGAAGATTATACCCAAGGTGATTTGCTTGTTTGGATTTAGTGACCAATGAGAGACACAGCTGTGTCAGCTCAGGAGGGAATCACAAGTTCTCTGGAGGGTTGTGAGGAGAGCTCCTGCTACTGCAATATACTGTAACATAATGGAAATATAATAAAATACACTATAAGAAGATAGAATAAAGCAATTGATCAGCCTTCTGAACCATGGAGTCAATGCTAATTATTACCCAGCTGGGAGCCTG
>VXBC01011093.1:144150-219098 GCA_013399945.1 Ploceus nigricollis
GTATACTTATATAATATAATATATAATAGACATCCTTATCAACACTTTGTGCTGATCCAGCTGTTCCCTATCCCAAACTCATCCTCCTGCTTTGAACAGAGCTATTTTCACATTCATTTCAAATGTGGCTTCCTGAAGCAATAATTACAACATCAAATGAAGAAAAAGATGGAAGAAAAGTTCAGGCTCTCATTGATTTTGATTTAATGTGCTAGAAGGTCTCTCATGATACATCCAATGCATAAGCAGTGATTGGATTAGAATTGGAGGAAATTCTCCCAGCCAAATGCAACATTTGGTGGATATTGAAATGGCATTTATGAGGTAGCACTATCAGAAAAAAACACACACAAAGGAAAAAATGA
Organism: Ploceus nigricollis; assembly: GCA_013399945.1. NCBI lineage: Eukaryota > Metazoa > Chordata > Aves > Passeriformes > Ploceidae > Ploceus > Ploceus nigricollis. The sequence goes on from VXBC01011093.1 coordinate 144,516, forward strand.
GAGAAAATACATCAGGGTCTCTGCACAAAGTAATTCAATATATTGTCCTCTCCATCTGCTTTATTACAGCAACAAGTAGCTGAGTAGGCAGAACTGTGCTTTGCTGCTCTTATCCTATTGTATTTTATATTTTATTTATTTTGCTGTGATTTAAAGGTCTAAGTTAGTGGACACAAGCAGCAGCAATGCCAGTAACACTTCCTGCCTAAGTTTTATTCCTGTCAAACCTGAGCAAATTATTACAGTGGTTGCTCCAGATTTCCAAAACATCAAATTATGCTCAATCTGTGCACAGCAGTGCCTTTCCCTCCATCCTCTCATGACTTTCACAACACTGGTCCATTTTTCTTACTACCAAGAGATTTACCTTATTTTTTCAAGCACAAATGCTGCCAACCACCCTTCTTCCCACTGCAGATGCCTCAGTGTCCTGGAAGACTTGAGTGGGAATCTGTGGGGTCCTCTCAGGGCAAAGGAGGGAGCTGGACACCTGGGCAGTCATCAAAACCTCCCTACTTGCAGTCAGATTAATTTCTCCCATTTCTGACTTTGTTTCAGGGAATAATGCCTATAATACAGAAAGAATTTAAAATATTCTAGACTCAAAAGGACTTCTGCAGTGCTCAAAGAAATTCTACTTTCTAAAATTTTCTTAGGCAGCTCTCAAAATACATTACAAGAATATAAAGGAAGCACAAGTAGATGCTGTGCTAGGGCCAAATGGCTCCTGCAGAGCTTGTGCTGTATGGCTTTCTAGGATTCTGCAATAAATACAAGCTGAAATACCAAAAAAGCAAAGAGTAGATCGTGTACAGCAAAATGCACTACAGAAATAAGGAATCTGCCATTTCACCCTAAATTAGAACAAAAGAGTAATCTTTGATCTATTAACCCACCTGCCTTGATGATGAGCCTAGTTTCTCATTTTGAATTTTTTCCTGAACAAAAGTCCTGTTCCCACAATAAATCAAATACTTTTGAGTCTGTTTTAATTCAGAACATTTTTTCCCTACTTTTTTGATTCACACCTCAAGTAAACAGGCATGCTCTCATCGTGAGTGCTAACAACAGTCCCCATTAACACAGCCTTTTATAGGCTAAACACAACTCTCTGCTGCCATTCAATATTATTTATTCATTTTAAATAATGAATATAGCTTATCTAATGTGGAACAACTTTAAAATGCTTTATTACTCTAAAGGGATTTGCAATGCACTTAGGGAAAAAACCCAGAATTTTTAAAAATATATATATATATAAATGTGATGCTCCTTTCAGTATGTCTTTTTATGTAACCATTCCATTACTTCTAGCAATAGAAGCCCACAATTATTTAATTGATAATAACTCAGAAAGCCATTTTTATATGATGATATGTGCCTGTGCTATGCTGAAAAGGTGGTTAAGAAATGATGTATCTTTATCACCATAACGGTTTCCATTGGATATTTGGTCACATCTGCAAGTATTTTATTTATTTATAGAAAATATCAGCACGTAGTGGCATTGAAGGCAAAATGCAGGTACAGGAGGGTGAGATTAGATTTGTTTTGCAAGAGTCCTAAGGATGAAAAAAAGAAGAGTTATGCTAGCTTAAGAGTATGCAACTGGTTCAGTTCAGGGCTTCTCAACAATCTGTTTTTCATTTATTGATGGGTCTGCAGGGAAAAATTCCCAAAAAACATTTGTGAGGCCTCAGCTCAAGTTAGGAAGGATTGGCAAACAAAGTAGCTGCCATATTCTTCCTTAATTTCAGCAGTACATCCTTACACACGCACTGTGGGTTTGGCCACCTGAGCTCTCCTCAGGCTTGGGACTGCCATGTGAGGTGGTGCCTCATTCCAGGAGGTGATGAGCAATCACAGGGTTCAAACATCCCCAGCCTGGACACACTCCTGAAAGCACCAGTCTTTTAGAGAACCTTAAATTCCTGATAGAATACCCAATTCTAAGAGAAAAGCCTGTTCATGTTGCACTCAGCAATCAAATATTCTTGCAATTATTTTTTTTTCCACATTCAGAGTGGCTCTGCTGGAGTCCAGCTACTTCTGCCAGAAGGCACCAAAGAGGCTCCTCCTTTCTTTTTATCTTACAGAAAGATCAAAAATAAAGATTCCTCCTGGACCTTTACCTTGTCCATCTTTAGCTCTCCAACTCCATGTGATTTTAATATCAGGTTATTTTCACAGCTCATACCAGAAGCAAGGTTTAAATGCTTTTTACCCAAAATTAAGAAAGCTAAGCAGTTTGTGAACAAAAGGTTGAAACTTCTGTTGAATTTTTATGAGACATAATTAATATTCTTGAAGATTGCAAGTATTTGAGGCATAGGTATGCTGTACTATATCTGCTCCTGTCTGCTTCAAGTTAATAAAACTGAGGGAACCAGATGTCTTTGAGATTATTGCAGATTTTCACTGCCAGTAACAATTAAGCCACAGCAGGGAACTCATGGGGTAGGAGAAAACTGTAAAATTAAATTTCAAGTGCCTACAAACTAATCATACATTTAAAGCATACTCCACCGATATAGTTTTGAAATAATCATTCTGGCAGACTATTATTTTTTCAAAGAAAATACAGATATCTGATGAAGAGAGTTAATTTAAAAATCCTGGCAAGACACCAAGGCTTAGTCCTCCAAAAGAGTATTCTTTAAAAGCTCAGTCTCAGGCCAAAAATGTCACCACAGGAGGAAAAAGAGACATACAAAGCTCTTAACATTTTAGGGAGAATCTAAGAGCATATGGGCAAAACCGGGGGGATTTTTAAAAAGCCCAAATTAAAAATATGTTGTTTATGAGAGAGAAGCAGTCAGCAGTTCTCATATTCAGAGACTATTCAACTATTTGACATTTAGAGTGGTCTTTGCTTTGAAAAATCAATGCAAGCAAAGATCCAGCAATCTAATAACAATCTAATTTTTTTTCTTCTAGTAAAAAAAAAAAAAAAACAGGCACTTTGCACCTGGTACGGCTCGGCTCCGCTCTGCTCTCACAGCCCCTAGTTGGAGTTAAAAGCAGCTCTGTCCGTGGTGCTGAACTAATTTTCCCAAAAGCTCTGGGTCCCTGTGTCTCGTGGTCAAAATTAACTTAACTTCTGCACGTGTCTCGACAGAAAAATGTTGTCCTCAAAACAATTTTGTCTCTCATGTCAGATGCTTGTTAAGAGACAGATTTCTTCTGTAATAATGGCCTTTCATCAACAGAATTATGCTGCCTGTTACCATTATAGAAAAAAAAAAGTAATGTAGAGAATCAACAGCCTTCTACCAATCCAGCATTTTAAGGATAACAAAGCCATACAGCACTTCCATCAGAAATCTCCAGGAATTCTTTTTAGAAAAGAGATAATTAAGCTAATTTAGTTATAGTCTCTGGGTACAGGAATTGGAATAACTGTATTTTGCTTTAATGTTCCATTTTGGATGACAGTCTTAAAGGGAAAATTGTCTTAGGAACAATTCTTAAGTTAATTTAAAATAAAAGTTCACCAAATAAGCTTTGTTGATATTCCTAAAAGAATTCCTAAGCAACCCAAAAGAAATCCCCCAATGACCACTACCACCAAATTTATAAAGAACAAATATTACTTTAATTAAAACCCACTACCTCAATACAGACCAGGACGGTCCTTCCCAAATGTTCATTGGCACATTCCCCTGTTTCTGCCTTCATAACACAATGATTAACATAATGGCTACTTTTATATTTCTGATTAAAGCAAAAACTTTTGGACAGTTTTAAACAAATGAAGCTTCACCTGAGCAACAGGATTGGTTTCAGTGACAATAATTGCTACTGCCATTTAAATGAACCAGGCTCAGCTGGAGCTTTCTATTAAACTGTCACAAACTAAAATATTTTTCCCATTTAACTTTTTGCTCTTAAGGCACAGTCAAATTTCTCTCTTAGCCAGATCTTTTAAGGAAATGGGATTTATGCATTGAAACTGCATGACTTATAAATCCATCTGCAATCTTTTCCTTAAATGCAGTGGAGATGTAAAAATCCCCAGGTACTGGAAGTGTTTATAAACTCCACAACATGCTCAGGGAGAGAGGCCTTTGCAGTCCTCACTGATGGCAGGAAAGGCTGCAGAATGAACTTGCTCTCCAAGAACAAAAACATGAGTTTGGTTTTCAGACATAAATTCTACCTATTAAGAAATAAATTGTGTTTTTAAACTTTCTGACCCTAAAAACTTTCATCAGCAGATGAGGGCTTAGGGAACATCACATGTTTTACCACTCAGACAGCAATTGAAATGAAGCCTTCATTATTAATTCCAAGTATTTCCTGGAAGCAGCTATCCAAAAGTATTCTGGCTGGCTACCTGAGCAGCACTCATGACTTCAGTTCAGCTCTCAGATTGCAGATTTCTGTCCTTAATTAAATAGGAAACATCAACAATTTCCTTTCAAAGCTGCAGGGTGCAAAGGTGACCCAAATAAACTCTCAGTTTTGTTAAGTTCTCCATATCAAAATTGTATATGGGCCACCAAGAATTTAGACTGCATCCACCATGTGCTTTCTGGACAACCAGAGGATTTTTACCTACCAAGCTCCTCATCCACCCCAGTCCATGAGCAGTGGATGTGTTTCAATGCTATTTCATAGGAAGGTTCACCCCTGCACCTTTGCAAACAGCCCGAGCTAAAACTTGAACAGGAGAACAGCACTGACATTTGATGTAATTTCATCACAAGGAACAAAATAAATGTTTATTTCAATCAAACCTCTAGGGACCTACCCAGGTCCAAATCACCACTTGAATGAAAATGACAGTGTAGCTCATAAACAGCTGGGTGTACTCTTTACCATGGAGTTTCTTTACTATTTTTTTCTTAAAGAATATAACTGAAATGTGGAGGCTTAACTTCTTTCAGTCAGGGTTGGGATTAGATGCGTGAGATGGTATTTCTTGTTCTGACTCAGGTGTTTATTAATTCTCATCTGTATCACAGTCTTACAAACTATGAGCTCTACTGCACTTCACTCTAATGAACTAAAAATGGAGCTCTATATCTTTCTCTACGAGGCCTTTTAAGGATAAACTGTCCAATTAAGAAATGACATCTAAATTATTTTTACTTTTAACCCAATAACCAACCACCCATGGCCATGTGGTAATTTTTTTATCCAATTACACAAAACCACCCAAACCCATGAAGAAGAAGGTGAAGAAGAAGAACCAGCCTCCACCCTAAAACCTCCATCTTGCTTTATATATATTACTGTATTCTAATCCCTTAAACTCTAAGTTTTCCACCCTGTGATGTTACACACTCCTATTCAAACTCCACACCCATAATCCCAGTTCTATCTTTCAATTTTGGAAGCCTTCTCCAGGGCTTCAGGTCAATGCAGTGTTCTCTTGGGGGTCAGTGCCTGTCAGCACAGAAAGTCTGAAATTCTCAGTAACCAGGGCTCCAACACTGAAAGAGTAATTTTTCTTCAAATTTATCTTTGAGTAGGGTGAACAAATTGTGTCACAGACTGTACAAATAAAAATCCCTTCAGTTTGCCCTCAAAAGCCAGAGGAAGAAATATGTGTTCTCATATGTGCACACAACACCAACAGAAACATAAAACAGGAAAATGAAGACAAAAACCATCAGAACTGATAAAGGAGCTCTTTAAATTTGCTTTGATTGCAGCACATGCCAATTCATGGATGCTTACTAGAGGAGAAGCCCAGTTCACATTGGCCTCTCAGAATCCAGACCTCTGAGCCCAAACACGATGCTTCTGGATGTAACAGCTGCTATCAAACCTCCTCTGCTGCACACTGCAGCCATAACTCACAGAAGGCAGCAAAGTGACATCCAGCATGGTCATTTTTCCTCCCAGAAAATGATGTCCCAAGCCAAAATGTCTTTGGAAAAGGAATTTAACATCCATATTGAGATTTTCAAAGTGTTTTTTCCATTACAACCAGTAAGGAACAGACTTCAGAGTAAACAGTTCTAGCTGTGAGCATAAAGAGGCCTATAAGAATCTCACCTTTTATAAAATTCCCATATAATGTCTTATATTGTAATAGAGACTAAAACTGTCTGAACACTTAGCTTCCGGAACCTCTACCTTAATGCAAATCTGCCTCTTAGAGCTATCAGTTTCACTATTCAAGTTATTAATAATATTCACAAACTTCTGCTGACTTCTGATTGCCCAGGAACACTCAGGATGGCAGCTCTGCATCCACAAGTTTGGGATAAGGCATATTCAGCCCCAAACTAAGCAAATATTCCTGAACCACAAACTTCACCCCAGGGTAAAGCTGCCCACAAAAACTAGTTTTTGTTCTTAAGTAGCCTAGCACAGAAAGAGAGGAAGTCTGAGGCATTAACTTCAAGCACTTAAGAGCTTTGCCCATGCCTGCAGCAGTTCTAGATGCTAACCAATATTAATTAATAAATAAAACTTGGAGGTCATCTGTAAAAAGACTAAAAATGACAACAATGCAAATATATTTAAATGGTTAAAGTTTCTTATTAATTGATTAAACTCAAAGAAATAAAATTTACTTTTTTTTTTTAATTAATAACAAAAAATATTTGTGAAGCAGCAGCAAGGAGTCAATGGCTTAATACAGAAAAAATAAAAGTCCAATATATCTGAAGCCAAGAACATTCACTGCAGGGTTGTTCAGAATACAAATAAAAAAATGTATTTCTAGCAGCATTCTTTAAGCCTAGGCACTGTATTTTGCTCACACTCTCTCACACAATTAACCCGAGAAAACATTAGTGGTTTTGTAATCCTCCATGGTTTCTTTATGTACTAATCTATTTCTTGCTATTGGCAGTGTGTGAGGCCAATAATGCATGTTCAAAGGAATAAAAGCTATATTTAGAAGCCAAAAGGAACAAACTGACAAGGGGAAAAACTGCAGCTACAACAGAACTCACAAGAACATATGCAATGTGGAAGAACAGAGGTCATCCTTGCTGGAGTGAATGGCAGACAGGAGAGCATGAAGCAGAGCTTACAAGAAATTAGACTGATGCCTTCAGGTTTAGCTTTCATATTTTCCAGATTCTGTACTGCTTTAGTGTGTAACTCTGAACTTCAAATAAAGTGTTAGCCAGTTCTCTTCACAGTCTAGTTAGACAGAGCAATCCTTTTCCAGCCCAAGGACACCATTGCAGCTTCAGGCCCAAAAAGTGTAAACAGCAGTGAATTGAGGAGAGGAAACTGAGAGGATGGCACTTCATAACCTGAAGCAGTAATTGGACAATTAACCCCAATATAGAAATGGACCAAAACTTATAAAAATGTGAAAACTCATGACCAGTCATCCATCCTGGGTGTAGTCCTGGCTGGGCTCCCGTGCTGCCCAAGGTGGATCCTTTGAAGGCCTTCTAATAAATCCCTACTTTATTCCTATAACTCTGCCCAGCCCCTGTTCCAGGTAGCTTCTCAAGTCATCAAGACCACTAGATCCACAGAACATGCAGACTGAGCTGCAAGATATCCATTTTTCATTTTCCAATGTTTTATACGCATCACAGGATTTTTTAAAAATTAATTCCCTTATTTTAAGCTGGTCCCTACAGCTCATTTTGATGCCTAACAGAACCACCTCTCTTTAGCTTTCTTTTCCCAGTTTTCAGGTGATTTCTTTAAACATCCTCCATTTGATTTAATTTGATTTCTGCTTTATATTCTCTTCATTTTCATACTAATAACACATCTCTGTATTTAGTCTTCCCCCAGATGCCTACATTATCTCTTTTATCATGGAATTTATCTTTTCATCCTTAAATCTACTGATTTTCTCTCTAATCTAATTCCTTTTTGCTTTCTGTGATGCAGCCTGACCCTTTTATCAGCTATTCCATCACTTTGCTATCATTCTTCTCTCTCTAAAATGACTCCTGAGAGACTGCAGACCTGAAACAGAGATCCCCTGAAGATCATCAGTGTCTGGAGAAGAGAGATTGCAGTTTTTGACATCAAAAAAACACCCTGCTTCAAGGCTCTTCCCTCTTACAGAGATTACAAAAATTCACAGCACCATGAGCGTGCTCTGCCATTGCACCTGATATCCTTTCAGGGGATGTGAAGACTTGAAAACTCCTCTGTGACTTGAAAACCCAAGGTTTTTTGAAAGGTGACTCATTAGCCTCTCCCAGGACACAGGAGAATCACAGGAGGCTGGAAGAATAAGGAAGAACTAAAAGAAAGAATGTTTGTCTGCCATACTCAAAAGCCAGGCTGCATGGACAAGGGAAAGCCTGCCAGTCAAATGGGCATGAAGAATGTTATAAATAACCTGAGAATGGAATTGCAGTGTACAGCCATGTGAAATGTGTTTCCAGCTACAAGAGAGCCAAAATTCAATATCAAGCCTCAGAAGTGTCTTTAAAGAGAGCATACATTTGAGATTACAGTGAGTTATGGCTATAACCAAAGTACAGAGAGAAGCTTTTTTGATGACTTAAGGCACATATTAAATTATAAATTTTTGGATGTCAATGAATATTTTCAGAAAATACCTTCAACATCAATCAAAGTAGTGCTGCCATTCTGAAGAGATGTTATTTCTCAGCACTGAAAACAAAATCACTCTTAATCCTTGCCATAACTTCCACAACTCGGCTGTTAATCACTGTGTTGTGACATATATCTCTCTATATGAAAGGCTGAAGTCTTGAAAAAAAAACAAAATAAAAATCACAGTTAAATGCATAGCTGAGCAGAGATTTGCTTTGAAATATCTCCACTTGAGGTCTAAACACAACTGCACTTGTCAGTCAGCTTTTTTCTCTTATTTCATGGCACATAATGGCTAAGAATCCAATCCTTTCAGTTTCTCATCTGGCTGCTCACTGTAAAATCTTTTAAAATGTCACCAATAGTAAACTAGGGGTACCAAGATACCCCTAGCTACAGGACCCAAAATACCAGTTGGCTATTTTCAACTTCAAACAGAACAAAGCAGATCCACCTTGGGCACTGCAAACACTTGCCAAAAAGTTAGGAACTATTGTTAGGTTTTAGGGAACCAGGAAACTTAAAAATAAAGTGAAATGTTCATCTGCTCACTATCACCCAAATGTTCTGGGGGGAAGGAGGCTCTCCCAGTGTGTCCCAAAGCCAGAGCTTGTCAAGGAGCCTGCTCACCTCCCACCAAAGAAAATAAGGCCTTACAAATATAATCATAGGCCTTGTTTTACACCATGAAGTCTGGTACATCAGACAGAAAAAAAGAGAATTCCTCAGAGAGGTTCAATGCCACTTAGAACTCCACAGTCTGAAACATCACTCAGTCTACCCCAAAAGCCACTGAAGGAGTGTGAATTTTAATGATGTTCACACACACATCTACTTCTCCACAAAATTAAACAGCCTTAAAATAAAGGCCCCATTAAAACTGCTTTCTCTAATCCACTTGTGAAGATAAACAGTTGCTAATAAATCCTTTATTCTATAAACAATATCCTTAATTTCTTCATCTTTCAAAGACTGACCCAGACCTTTCCGGTTATACCACAATGGAATTAGGCAAACAATCCACAGCACATTATGTCAACATCATCAAGTTGTCAAGCTGTTAAATACTCCTGACATTACACTGCTGGTCATAAAAATATTAATTATTAAATGAGAAAATACATGGATTTAATAGCATATGGTAAATATTTACTTTAAATAAATGTTTTAGTATTGAGTGTTTCAGAAAATGAAAACATGTAATGCTAATCTGACATAATGAGGAGTATTTTAGGATATGGGATTAACATCTTACCTGGAAAAAAGCATTATTTCAGGATTTTTGCAGTAATTTCTGTCCCCAGGATCCATACTATGATTCTGGTTTTGTCTCTCAGTGCACTTTAAAACATCCTGTGAATTGAGAGAAAAGTTTTTACTGAATATTCTTCCAAATAGATGAAAACAATTCATGTTAGAAGACAATTTTCGATCCATGAATAATTACTCACAGTACTCCCAAAGGGTTGAGTCTCATATACAAACAAAAAAATGACATCTGTTCACTAATAATGGTTAAGAGCATACATTGATTTTTGGTTAATTAACTGACTGGAAAACTGTTGGGTTAGACAATGAAGTCCCACCATGTGGAGAAAAACATTCTACATGCTGCAGCTATTTTTCTACAACAATTATTTCCAGGTGAGCAGTTACAATCCTTTAAGTTCCACCCATAAGTTTATTAGGATTAAGAAAAATTACCTTGTAATATCTTGACAGAATTTCCCCACCATGCAAACAATCTTGTCACGCTTGCAGCTAAACATCATTTCTAACATGGACTTCTGCACTGCCACCTGTTTTGCAGCTAAACCAAGGAAAATTGTTATTTATATAAAAAGCTTCCTTGAAGTTTCATGATGAACAAGAGAAAAATTGTATTACAGTTTTTTTTCTCTTTGCACTCAAACTCCTTAAAGTATTGTGTATTGAAGAGGCTTTTAACCTTCAGTTGGGGTTCATTGTTACTGCTGCCCACTGGATTTTTCAATTCTCTCAGAATATTCTATTTACTGTGTACATTATTGCATCCTCTAAACACAAAGGGCACGGTCCTGACCCAGTGATCAGATACAGCAGAGCTGAAAGGGCTGCAAAAACTCCCTGTAAAGCTGCCTAATCACTGCACCATCTCCTGAGAATGTAATAAAGACTCCCTGTGAGCTGTAGGAATAGGATCTGCAGCTACTGCAAAGGCTGAAGCTTCTCTAGACAGCAACCAAGTGACAAGAGGAAGAAGTTACACAAGGTGCTGCAAGGTCAACAACACCAGATGAAAAAGAGAAGGGGTAAATATAACCTCAAAGTTAAATCATTGCATTATCTTCTACAATAGCACCTAATGTCCACACACACGATTTGGGAAGCAGTTTCTGGTTATGAATCCCTCCAGGTGTTAATTGTTCCACTGCCAGGTGTTCCCTACCCCCTACCAGGTGACTGCAAACTCCAGCACTGAGAGTAGGTGTCCCAGCTGTGCAAGCAACACAGCTCAAGGCAGAGCTCCCTCCTGGAGGAATGTCTCCAAACATAACACTGTGGTGAGCATAATTGGTTGCTGATAACAGAAGGAATTTCAGCTGCAGCATTTAAAAATTACACACAAAAAGAAAAATCAAAAATCTGCCACCATATTTCTTAAGGAGCAAATATAAAACTGGAAGAATTAAGGGTAGGGATACAGAAATTCACTTTATCTGGGATTTAAGGCAGGCAGTGCACCCAGGGAAGGATCTGGCTGAGGTAGAGGAGGAGCCATTTAACTAAGAACAGGGCAAGTAGTTGTAACACAGAGAAATATGAGCTTTGGCACAAACACAGGGCTCCCACAGACCCAGCTCCATGAAGTAAGCACACTTATGGTCCTTTTCACCTCTAAACCACCTCCTAAAGCAACAGTTCTGCTGAGGAAGAGGCACATTCAGCTGTTGTTGATAATGTAATGCACAGGGATTTCACAACCAGCGAGAAGTCATTACATAACAATAAACTTAATTCACAAATGCTTTCTGTCTTTTTCTAGAATCGCTGCTCATACTTTCTATTTCCATCAGGCATCTGAACAACTTTTACTAAAACTTGCACACCCCACATGCCACTCAGGGTAACCTATGCAATCAGCATTTCACCAGGGCCAATTTCTTTCTTCTTTTTGGAACAATGTCAGATAACAATTAGACCTCTCTTTCTCCAAGACAGGAGCTGCTTCCCAGAGTTTATACCTGAATGGTTTCCTTGGCAGAAGTGACATGAAACAACTAACCATTAAAACCTAAATTATTTTACTTGTATTCTTTCTTGCCTCCAGCACCAAACTACTTATCCAGCATAAAACCATGGTGCAGCTTAGAATATTTTTTCCTACCTTTGAAGATCAACGTCCCAAAGAGAGAAGCATAACAACACCCTAAAAGCATGGTCTTTGTACAATCAAAAGTAGAGAAAGGAGGGCTTGCTACCCTTGGGGGTGCCAAGAGATTTCAAATGTACGGTATTTTTTCCCACTTCATCTAAAGTATTTTATAGCATTACCTGTTTTCACAGTGTCTCTTAAAGACATTTAAGTTTCAGCATGCTTTGCAACAGCCAAATGACAGCTTAGCAGAGGATTACCTGTTCTCCTCTCTGTTGGTTATTTCTCTCCTCACACCAAGGACTATTACTGGCAGTGCTGTGCAAACGTTATTGACAACTTTGCTGCACTGCAGCACCACGGAGTAGCCCCAGCTCTGGAAATCACGACCAGACATTCCTGCTGGAGGATTCCCAAGGGGCTGGGCATGGCAGCCTCACTCCCAGAGCCAGCAGGATGGGGCACTGGGTGAAAGCAGAGGCCCTGCTGCCCAGCACGGAGAGGAGCGAGCAGCACAGCTCGTCCTGTCCCAGCGTCTCTCGCCAAGCAGTGCCCTGGCACCCCAGAGCAGCTCAGTGAGGGACTGGCTGGCACAGCACAGCTGCTCATGACAGCCCTCCCGGACTCATCTGACACAGAAATTAAAACAGTGCAGTGCAGAATAATGCAGAAAGCCATATGCCTCTTTCTATCCCCAAACAAAGGACGTGATCATTTTGAAAAAGCCCTTTTCCAAATCTGCCTGGCTGCTGGATGAACAATCATTGATGAGTAACTTCTGGATGCTCACAGGTGGTGCAAAAGCATTAGAGAGAGCTGCAGAGTTCTGCGTGAAGCCCATAATTAAGCAAGCTAATGATCTGAGATGATGATCCATGGCAGAACTGGTTTGAGTTTATTTTGAACTGGCTTTAGAATTCTCAAAGAAATGTTTTGCATTAGTGGATAAAAGGCCCTGGTAAGTCATTTGTGCTTGCTGATAGATGTTAAATGCCTCTCAGAAAGCATATAAGAAGTCCCTGAAATGCTACAGATTATTACAGCCAGCATTTCCTCCAGTTAACATATCCAACCAACAGCAAAAAATCAGGGAATAATTTCAAGGTTGAAAGGGACCATTTGGGCTTTATCTGATCAAATCCCTTACCTTCAAGCAAACAAATGTTTGCAAACCAGGACCCTGGAGCAGTATTTTCAGTGCATCCATATCTCTTGCAGGACTGGCAGCAATGATGTGCACAAGTCTCAAACGTGGGTTTAAAGGCATAAAGATATTCAAACCCCAGACCGGGTTCATTTCATGTGGCATTAGTCACAGCAGCTCCAGCCCTTACAAAAACGGGATATGGAGAACAACTGACATTTTGCTCACACAGACTGCACCACTCAGCACTTCTAAAAGTCTTGAATGCTCTGATTTGAAATGTCCCAGCTATACCTCATGGCAGCAAGGGCTTAGCTTTCCCCTGGGCTTCCCTTTGGCTCGGCCACCTCGGGGGTGACATTTCCAGCAGCTCATCCTCCCTGGATGAGCGAGCGCCGCACGCCACGGGCGCCGCATCGGCGCGTGGGCTCTGACCCAGAAAGGGAGAGGTGAGAAGGGGCTGATGAGATAAACTGTGCCTGTCCCGAGTTAAACACCAGCACAGGCACACTGCACTTGCAGCACACCCAGCAAAAATATCTGTTCCTCCTGAGGATTTATTTTTGTACAGCGTTTCCGCAGTAAACAAACACTCCTGATGGAAACTGTGTCAACGGTGCTGCTGGAAAATGTTAGACAGACACCCTGATCACATTTTCAAACTCCTTTATGTTCTTTTTTTGCCAAAAAAAAGAAGCTGTCAGGATTTATTTGCCATCTGATTATTACCTCTGTGTTAATTTTTACTTACTATTTGGCTTAGTTTTACATTTTTATTGAAACCTATTCTAGGTGGAAATATTGTCCTTTGAATAGTTATAATCATGAGAGAGTATAAAATAATGTTTTCTCTAATATCTCCCTTTCCCACCCAGATGCTCATAAGTAGGCTTTACTTCCATTAGAATATTCATGGGGTATAAATAATAAAAAAAGCATGAAAGCTGCTGGAGTGTAGGTAGAAAATTTACTCTTCTTGCTAGTTCTTCACTTTCACCAAACTTCCTTACAACTGGTACAATAACTTGAAGCAAAATCTGTCCTCTGAGAGAAACTTCTAAGCAGTTAACAATGTACTCCACCTTTTAAATCCACACACTGCCACAGGATATTAATGTAACAGTCCCATCTCTGATAATCTACACTGCTGCCTATTAAGAGCAGAAGCTGGGGAAGCTAAAGAAATGTCATTCAAAATTAAGCAAAAGAAATTTTTTTTGTGCTTAAGCGGATGGTATGCACAGAAAATTTTGAAACAAACTTATTTCCAGTCTCTCTCAGAACAGCTCTCTCCCCACCAAACAAAACTTGTTTTACAAAACATTGTTCTAACTTACCTTTCATTAATTGAGTAATTTTCCACAAGCTCCTGAATTTCCTTTCAGCCTCTACAGATATCATGCATGTAGTAGACAAAGTCTTGAGTTATTGGTTTTTTATATTTATGTTCTAAAAGTTACGGCTCATTATTAGGCAGTACTTCCCCCAAACTGTTGAGGTTTATTTCAGTAACTAATCAGTAGACATATATTGCCTTAAAAAGCATTACTACTCCAGCTGCATAATTAATAGTATATAAAGTGTTCTTGAAAAAGGTGCATTTACTAACATTTTGTGAATCATTTAAGTATGAACTCTTTCAGTTGCACTGTAGGTTTGCTATTTATACAAACAGGAATTGCAATAACACAGTTTTGTTTGGAGTTTAAAGGCTATGTTTCCTATACTAGTCACAGAATTTTCAAAGCAGCTACCAAACACGTGAATAAAGATTTTAAAGAATTGGAATATTTCAAAATTCCTCTTTATAAACTTATTTTGCTTCATGAAACTTTGATTGATGTACCCTCTTCAAAGTGCCAAATTGCTAACAGCTACATCTTTCAGAAGTAGCTGTTGGTAATTTAGTGAGGTTATTTATGTTGTGAATATTCTTTCTGGGAGATTTCAGAAGTTGCCTGTACATCTAATTCACAAAACTTCTTTTGCAAGACTGCTGGTGAGTGTTTTTGCCACGTTTGACTCTTCCCTGGCAGATCCAGCACAACAGGATGTGCTATTTAGTAAGTTAGCCATCTTGAACATCTTTGTCTTTCAGAGCACAGAACATTAAGCTAAACTAAGCTTGCACTGGAAAAGATGCCAGGGTTTCACCAAAAGAGTTTTACAAGATGCAGTCAACACTTTACATTATTTGTCCTTTCTTCAACTCATGTTTTGACATTACATTGCTACAAGAGAATCAGTCACCCACACCTATTTTTAAGATATCCAGGTTTAGAACCAAATGATTCTTCCATTTCTATAAATCAGACTCTTTAAAACATAGCAACAAGCAAGTGTATTATTAATTAATTCTAATAAAACAAATCTGATTTCAAAGCAGTGGCCCCAATTAATGGGGTAAATGGAAGAGAATAGTAAAAAAGACAAACAAAAACCAACACCACAAGAAAGATTTGCAATGGGTTTGTCATTTCTTCCAAATGTTTTGGACCAGCCAAAGGCCTTGTCTGACCCAACTCAGCTGATTAAAGTCCCCAAGGCATTGAGTTTAACAGACTAAAGTGCACACTTAGCAGGATTCTGACAGATCTCTCATGCCCCAAAGCACTCCAAGATGCCCCAATTAATGGTAATATTCAGCTGGAAAGCACTATCAGCTATCCTGCTCCACACCATCCAGGAAAGAAAGGCAACAAACCCCAAGTATCCTTGTTAGCAGGGTTTTGGGCTACATTTAAGTTTTAGAGCTGAAATACTTCAGACCAGTTTGTAGAACGACAGAGTCCCAAACCCATCACTTGTTGTGGTTTGGGTTGGCAAGTCCAACATCCCTCCAAAGAGCAGGGATGTCTTCAACTAGACCAGGTTGCTCAGAGCCCCATCTCCTTGCTCCTGTGTTTCACCACCCTCATTGCAAAAGCCTTCTTCTTTAATCTGAATCGACCTCTTTCAGTTTGAAAGCATCACCCCTTGTCCCATCACAGCATGCAATCCTAAAATGTCTGTGCCCACCTTTAAGCTGCCCCTTAGGTACTGAAGGGCCACAATAAGGTATCCCCAGAGCCTGCTCTTCTCTAGGCTGAAGGCTCAGCCTTGGCACAGGGACTGACTTCTGCACTCCCCTGGCTCAATCCCACTCCTCAGCCCAAACTGGAAACTGCACTCCATATCTTGCAAGCCCTGAATAGAGGGGAAGGGTGGGAAGGGTGCCAGCTTCGCTCTGGTTAACACAGCCCAGGTGACAGCTGAACAGCAGGAAGAAACTAGAACATATATTAGGATCCTACATTAGGACTACATTACAAACACACATTGTTGCTAAACCTTCAAAAAAAGCATTATTTGAAATAAAGCCACAGTTTGTAATTAATATGAGCAGTTACATTAACAAAAACACATAGAAGGCAATGAAAAAAATCTGACAGACAAAAGACTGAGCAGCTTTTTCCTCTTGGGCATAGTTTTTAATAAGAGAATCAGTCAATCATTCTTTGAAATTCTGCTATCAGGACAAACAGAACATGTCTCCAGGAAATTTAGGATGATGGTGTCTGGAAAACAAAAAAAAAAAGAGCATTTCCAAAGCATTCATATCTCCATCCAGCATTTAACAGATGCCTTATAAGCCTTGAGCTGCAAGGACTGGAACAAGATGCTCTGTGCATTATTCTCTCACCTCCCCTGTTGAAATCCCTGCCTGTGTTAATATAGGTAACAGATTTTATGTTCTTACAATGCATCAAAGAGGTCTGAAACACAATGGTAGTTTTTGCAATGCTTATCCTAACCTAATGGGTTAGGATATCCTAACCTTATCCTTAACCTAATGGGAATTCACACACACCTCAGAGGAAATTTTACTGCCTTAAGACAGAAGAAGTGTAGAATGTGGTTTAACAACATTTAGTATTTGCTGATCATTAAAACATTCTGCCCCACCACAACAAACTCATATTTTAGAGACATGTGGGCCCAGTGTCCTCACCAGTTTCAGCACCAAAAGTGGGCTGCTCACAAGCCAAGTAAAAATGTACAGAAAATATTAATTACTAAATTATTCCCAGTCACATTATAAAACACTGCTCACCTGCAGACACGTTTTGATGGTTTTTTATGGTCCAGCAGGTCATCACTGGACTCTAAAGACACTGAAGATTCCTGTGCAAGTCAGCCTCAAAGGCATTTGCCAAATCTTTCTTGCACATGCAAGATAAAATAGTGAGGTATAAGAAGAGAGAGAAGCTTTCAATGTAGAATAGAAGGAAAAAGAAAAACAGAGGTTTTTTTCCTAACAAGACTCCATTACATACTTCTAATTATATTTACTCAGAAAAAATGTAGGTAGAGTGATAATAAAATTACAAAGGCAGTACATTGCAAAAAGCGTTTCCATAGCTATTGGAGTGATCTTTCCCAAGAAGAGTTATTAACATTAGTTATCACTGCATTTTTGAAGTCAGGGATGTGGAATCATGAATTCACCACCAACAAGACAGAGATGCTGCACACAATTGCAAGGAACAGTCTTAAAATGGTGGCAAAAAAAACAACAGCATCTTTTGCTTGCTATTGTGAAGAGTTATGCCTCATCCTACCAAGGAGGAGAACAGCAGGATTTTATTTCTTTCTAATCCAGGTAGTTCAAATTTGCAATAAGAAATACTGTCACGAGTTATTTACAAGTGGGTTGCGCAGAATTTCCCTTGCCAAAATTATTCAGCAGATATGTAAATAATTTTGAAAAGCATCTGGCTCAGAGTTGCCAGGTTTTGCACACGGATGTCACTTTATGCAAATTATCCCGTAAACACGTCAGTGTGTTTCAAAATAAGACAGAGCAATGGACAAACTGTTCTAACTCAACCAGTTGTGGCAGATGGCAGGATGCAGGATGTCTGGAGCCTGCCAGATCCATGGCTTCATCTGGAGAGGACAGCCTTGGGAGGTGCGGCACATGACCACTATTTCCTTCCCCCCACCATCCTTTTCTCTTTACGCCTTCTACATCCAAACCCAGAAAGTGTTAAAAAGATTAAGGTATGAAAAAAGGATATTTAGACCCAGCCAGGCAGTCCAGCTAAGGACAGGTAAATGCCTCAGCACAGACTTACATATTTTCATCAGATGCTCTCCAACAGAGACCAAGAACAGCCTTGAGAAAAAAAAAACAAATTACAAAAACCAAGGTGGGTTTTCTTGTCTAAGATAATTTGCTTCTGGCAATCTGCTGTTTTGAAGCCTCTTGAACATCAGCCTGGGGATTTTTTTCTCCATAACTCTATCAAATTTCCTTTCTGAACTCTTAGTTTTGCTCCCTATTGCATCCTGCAAAAGTAAATCTCATTGCTTAATTAACTATTTTAGAGGAAAACCAAAATAAAACATCCTTAAGAGCCTAAAATTTTTGTTGCGACAGTGTTGCCCAGGAATTTCACATCAAAGCCCCAGGAAAAGCAGCACTGCCAAACAAAAATAAAAAGTATCATAAATTAACACAGAACGTCTCAGATTAGAAGGGTCCTACAAGGATCACCAAGCCCAACCCCTTGCTGCTCTCAGGGCTGCATAAAACTAAACCATAAGACTAAGAGAAGTCCAGACAATTTGAATTCTGGCAAAGCTTGGTTATGTTCCACATTTACACTGCACATCTATACAGAACTACTTCAGCATAGCCTTGTGTAGAAGACAAAAATACTCTAGATATTTATTCCAGAGATAGAAGCTTTGTAGCCACAGCCAAAAAGTTATGCTCTTTTTCAATTTTAATTGTATTTTTTGCCACATGCATTCAAATTATGCATATTTCTAAGACACATACCATAATATATACCATACCACATACCAGCACAGAGCACTGATGCATTAAAAAAAAAAAAACTCTTTCGCATTTAAAAACTTTTAAGGACCCTTGCAATGCTTCTCATTCCATGACTCAATATATTGCAGTGCAGATTAAAAATGATAGAATTAAGAGCAATATAAAGAAACAAACAAAAAAACCAGTCAGCATGGAGTAGTTATCTCCCAGTAGAGTTTTTCAGCTTGCATCCCACACAGCTGGTGCCAACAGCTCGAGAGGGAGTTGGGCAAGACGAAATTTTTCCAAGGACTTTGTGTACTTTGAAGTCAACACAGTTATCATATTCTATGTTTTAATTCCTGCTTTCTGAATGTCTGGGAGCAGCCACTTCTGATTGATTCAGAATTTGCCTTAAAGAAATGGGGGGGAAAAAAAAAAAAAAAACCTAATTTCATTGTAATGGAGAGCAGCACCCTATTCTGATGACTTTCAATTTTTGTTACCTCTTTACTGCACACTGCACCCAACTGTCTGCATGGGGAGGTTTGATCTTGATATTAGAGCATGCCTTAGGAAGGTCTTTTTTTTATTCATTAAAAACCAGGATATTGTCCAAGTATTTTAGATATTTCTCCTGACTCTTCAGCAAATGCTCTAATATTTAATTACTTTTCATATTTATGTTTGCCTAATGGTGGTTTATGTGCATATAACAGCTCTACTGGAGGTCTTCTATCATGTTCCAGGACTGCACTGCTCAGATTTGGTCTAAGTAAAATCCAAATAACATCATCCAAGTAACATATCTCATGTAATGATTCCTGACTAGTCATGATAAATGATAAAAACTCTAGGAGATTTGTGTTAAATAGCAAAAATAACTGCACTTGTTGCCACATTTATTTTCACATGGCAAGGCAAAAGAAGAAGCTGGATGCTATGTTAATGCACTGGCTGTTTCCCAACATCCTCTTGAACATCTGTTGTATTTTTCCCCTATAAAAATGGAAGTAGAATCAGCACTTCCATTGCCTCTTACATAGCAACTTAATCTAGCACTTTTATTACCCAAAAATGGATTCTAGCAAACAGCCCCCATATCCTAAGGCAGTCAACATTCTTACTTCTCTTTTTAAACCAATGAGAAAGACAAATCTAATATTTCCAAGAACTAGAATATTTTCTACATTTCTGTAAAACTTACAGAATCAATAGGTCAATAGGATATGCAACAGTTAGTAAATTATCTTCTTGTACTACAGTAGCAACAACAAAGAAACTGAAAGAATTATGAAATTAGTTGTTTTGTTTGGAAAACCACCCCAATGGAGTCCTGTTTTCCCCAGTAATCCAACAAAACACTATTTGTACAAAGATACTGTTTTAAAAAAACTGAAGTTTTGGAACTGACTGGTCAGTTTAGAATTTAACAGATGGTACAGCATCAAGTGATGAAATTGAGTAAGAGGGGATGACTGAAATATATTTCTTTCAGACAATATTAAAACTTCATATGTATCCCTTAGGGTCATATTAAAAATGCACATATGCTGAGGAGCCCTTTAATCTATGAACAGTTTATCAAAGTCACCAAGTTTTAACAGAGTAAAAACCTTTCCATAGAACAAGGGCTTCCCAATCTGTCTTTCCTACACCTTATATCTATTACATAGGAAACATGAGAAGTTCTGCATCACATTTTACATTCTAATTAATTTCAGCTGTATTCACCTCAAGCATTTTGGAAAGCGAGCTCACTTGCAGTCTCCTGGAAAACCTTTTTAGAGATATGCAAAATCTCTCAAAACCTAAGTGTTAGGCTAATCCAGTAAAACACCCAAAGCAATCCAACTATTCAAAAATGTTTCATGTTGAAAATTCCACCTTGCTGATAAATAGCTTCATGTAAACTCAACTCATGTCAATAATTCACAGCATTATGCAGGAAAGAGTTTAAAAGTTCCAGGGCTTTTTATAAACTCCAAAGAAAACCATGCATTAGTATTAGAACAAAATGTTTGCTTTTATTTTTCAGCTTCTTTCCTCAGTTCCCTCTGGGTGGGATAAAAATATTTCAAGCCAAGCTGCAGTTAGTTACTAATATAACTGTGCATACCAAAGAAAAGCAGATTCATTAAAATACATCTAGCTGTAGAGATCCTCCACAAAGCAAACATCTATCACCAGTCATAAAGTGCTGACTTCAAAATGAAAGCAGAGCAGCAGTACATAAACTTTAGCTTCAGCTGAAATTCAAATTATCATTTCAATACTCTTCTAGTACAGAACTTTTTAATTCTATTATTGATCCTGCTTTCTTTCTGCTGTTGAATACACACACCAGAACCATGGACACAAACTGGAAATTTCGCTAAAAAACTTAGAAGCATAAAACTAGAGTTTTATCTGGAAGTGAAGGAACATCACACCACCTACAGCCAGTAAAGGCTTTATTATCCTGTCTCAGCTCCACTTAGTGCACCCATTCAGCTTTCAGGATTATTCCCAATAGGCTAAAATCCTGACAGTATTAGTCAGAAAAATTAAATTAGTCTTTACCAAATCACTTTGATATAAGTTATTCCCGGGCTCATTAGAGAAATCCTGATCCATTAAAATGCTTTAGTACTGACTGGGAAAGAGTGAGACAATTCACAATTGATTTCCATGCAAGCTAAATTAAATTACATGGAGTTATATGTCTAGTTCAAAAAGAGCAACAACAAGTCAGTGCTGTGTGCTTTTTAAAGAAAAAAAATTCTCTAATCTCCACTTCCTACAACAGTCTTTTCCAGTTTCCATAGAGAAAAATGCAACTAATACAGGCATCTAGGTGCCATGATAGGAGTTTGCAGAGTTTATTGGGGGATTTTTTTTGGTTGGTGGGTTTTTTTTTTTTTTTTTTTGTTTTTGTCTTTTTTTATTGGGTAGTATTTAGTGAAAAAAAATTTGGGCTTTTGCTCTTCCTTTGCAGAGTAGTCTAAAAAGGTAAGACTCTATCCTGGGCCTTGTAAATTCTGCACATAAGACTTCATCTGTGGCAACTTCAACTTTATTTGGACTGTGTACAATTTACATGCAGTCTTTTGCTTATTATTGCTTTTTCATTGTAAGCTTCCAGCAGCCATGCACTTGGCTGCCTTTGGATTTGTTACTCTTGAAAGTATCTCCCCGACAGTTCCTCAGAGATGAGCGCCAAAATATGATCTAACAATCTACAAACACCACATTATCTGCCCCTAATGGGGATCCCCAGAGCTCCATCCTTGGCCCTGTGCTCTGCAACCTCCTGAATGACTTGGACACAGGATTCTGGAGATACTAAGTGAGGAGCTGATAAAAAATTGGGAGGAGCTGTTGTCTCCCTTGAGCCAGAGGGGCCCTGCATAGAGACCTTGATAAATTAGAGGCCTGGGCAATCACCAGCTGTATGAATTTCAACAAGGAGAAGTGCTGGATTCTGCACTTGGGATGGGGCAACCCTGGATGTACAGACAGACTGGGGAATGAGAGGCTGGAAAGCAGCACCAGAGAAAGGGACCTGGGGGTCCTGGTCAATGGAAAGCTGAATGTGAGCCAGCAGTGCCCTGGAGCCAGGAGGGACATCCCTGTGCTGGGGACATCAGGCACAGCATTGCCAGCTGGGCAAGGGAGGGGATTGTCCCACTCTGCTCTGAGCTGGGGCAGCCCCACCTTGAGTGCTGGGGGCAGTTCTGGGTGCCACAATGGAAAAAATATATAAAGGTACTAGAGAACATCCAGAGGAGCCTTGAGAATGGGGATGGTTTTGGAGGGGAAGCTGTGTGAGGAGCTGCTGAGGACACTGGGTCTGCTCATCCTGGAGGAGACTGAGCTCAGAGCTCACCACAGTCACAAATTCCTTGTAAGTGGAAGAGGAGGGGCAGGCACTGATCTCTGCTCTGTGGTGACAGTGACAGGACCCGAGGGAATGGCCTGAAGTTTTGTCACAGAAGGTTTAGGCTGGATACCAGGAAAAGGCTCTTCCCCCAGGGGGTGGCTGGGCACTGGAACAGGGTCCACAGGGCAGTGGTCACAGCACCAAGCCTCACAGAGCTCAGGGTTTGGACACTGCTCTCAGGCACAGGGTGTGACTCTTGGGGTGTCCTGTGCAGGGCCAGGAATTGCTCTTTGGAGATACTTGTAGGTCCCTTCCAACTCAGAATATTCTGTGAGAATAAACATTGGGAAATTTTTCAGACAGGCATATCTTTCTGCTTTAGCGCTACTCAATTTGTTGTCCCTTGTTATATTATAAGTCAGGAAGAAGAAGCAGTAGTAACTTTTTCATATAAATTATAAAAGACTACCCCTGTGCATAATTTAGTCATCATGCCCATTTGAAACTCACTAATGGTTAACCACAGAAAAATACTGCAGAACAGTACATGCTAATAGAAACTCATGTCCATTTCTCCATGGATAAATTTACCTGAACGCACAGAAATTCCTTTACAAGATTTGCTTTGCACAAAAAGACACAAAGTAGTTATTTCATATTTTTGTATCAGATTACAAAAAGCTTCCCTTCAGGAGAATCAATGTAGCACTGAAAGTTTGGCTTCAGCCATTGTTCATCAGGACACGTGAAAGTAACCAAAACTCAGGTCCTGAGCTGGGAAGCCAGAGAAAGAACACATATACAAACTATTCCAATGCCAAACAATTACTTGCCATCTAACATGTGCCACACAACTCACCCAAATAGCCAAATTCACTTTCAGATCCAGTTTTCCATCAAACCATTTCTAGCTCTACAGCAACCTGCTCCAAGCAGAACACAAGAGAACTTCTAAAATTCAATGGACACAGTCACAAGATGTTTGATGAACTGCTGTTGGTTGGCAAGGGGACAGGAGAAAGTCTGCTGACCATGAAAAATCAGGAAAAGAGAATCAGAATGCTGCTGGGAGCAGTGTGTCTCTAACTCTGTCATCACCAACAGCCTCCAAGAGCCCAGTAAAAATAAGGGCATACAACAAGAACAGAAAGGAAACACACACTGCAGCAGCGAGGCAATTCTTCCTAATTTTTAGCAGCTCAGAAATTTAACAGAACAGAGCAGCCTTGGAGACTGAATTTTCACAAGAGACAATGTGGATTGCATGTTACACTAATTACAAAACTGTTATTAGTAGTGGAGAAATAATCTGCCAGTTGGACAGCCTAAGCACACAATAAAGTGCAATGTGTGAAAGAGTCAGCTCTACAGGCACATGGGACAGCAAAAACATAGCTGCTGTTCTGGAATGGTACAACACACTCCTGGCAATTAAACTGGCTGTTGCTAGAGAAAACATTCAGCAATGCATCTGGGAAAAAAAAAAAATATATCCTTTCCCACAGAGATTCACAGGTTCTATGTGAGTTTGTTCAACAGGAGGATTTTCAGACTGTCTTAGCATGTGATTCCTCTGAGCAGATTAATTTGATACTAGGTTTTGGTCACCTGGAATCTTCTCAAGTGAAAATCCAAACCCAGTGCACTGCTCTGCTCAGCCCCAAAAATGGATTTGTTCTAGTTCTTGTAATAGTTGAGTACAGAAGCAAACCTTGTGGTTTCCCTCTGTAAGCAAAGAAGGATTTAGAGGAAATGAGGAGTCAAGAAGCTCAGGCTTTTGCTGTAACCTATGTGACACCCCATAAGTGTCATCTGGAGAGGAATCAGAGATGCATCACAAGACGAAAAAGTGAATTTTTGGCATGGCAGGAGCAATTCTATGCTTTAGAGTACACCCATTACACTGTATGTATCTGTACATATTATACTGAAGAAAATTCCTATTACACTGTCATCTTTCTAGTGCCTGAAACCAAATCATAAGGTCAATAGCTGTGATACAGATCAAACCCAATTAGGCTCCCTGCAGGTGGTCATTTTTCCCTGCATTAAACACTGCAATGTACAAGAAATAGTCTAGTAAATAAAGATGCTTAGAGACTAAATCTCCGAAGAGATCTGTCTAGTTGCTCCTTTTTACCACAACTCCCTTAGGTAAAAATATCACTTGTCACACTATATCTATCTTTTAAAGTAAATATACTTCTATTTTATCTGCTAAAAGTGTTTCTGACCTACAGTTAGTGGACTCTTAGCACCTTCCTGTGTTCCTTGTGCTTGCAGTGCAGCACTAGTAACTCCATAATAACAGCTGCTTCGGTGACATGGACTGTAAATGTTCTCTTTACCAACAGAAATCTAAGTTTTATAGAAAGAACATATTCCACAAAGCTTTTATTTAAAGCATTTTCATGGAAATAACCTTGCACTGAAGACTGGACAAAAGACAGAGAAACTCCACAAACTGTCAGAAGCAAGACATCTTGCAATGCTTTGATTTCTAATTAGAATGCAAGGTGCTTGAAGCAAATAGTACAACTGAGATGGTCAAATAAGAGTGCTGTGATTGTTCTTCTGCTGTAAGACCCCCTCAACCTTGCAAAAGACAGAAAATCATTATAAAATCATTAATGCTTCAGTGTCTATGTAGCTATCCTTTGGAGAAGAAAAACCTTATTTTTATCAAAATACAGATACGACTAGAGAAATTTTATCTTCTGGTTTCCAAGGAGACAAATGACCTCTATAGACTTCTCCTAACGAGTGTATCAAAGTCATATCAAAGCAAGTAAAGCCATGAAAGCCATAAGAAAGTAGCTCAATGCAGAGAAAATCTGCTGCTCAAACCTGAAGTTTAACAACTTGGGTAGTTTGCCAACACAGCTTCACTATTGGTGTCACTTCCCAAGATTCCTTTTAACAGAGCATTCTCTGTAACAGATATTACCAATCTTTATTCAAGGCAAAATAACAGGCAAGAAAGGCTCCAGCATGGCAGCACAGGCAGTGTATTACAACCAACAACAGGGGCAATAATCTAACTTTAGCACTCATGGGGCACACCTTCCTGAGACCCAAAATCCATCCTTTCACAGCCCATCAGCAATGCCTTGAAGCCAACATTTATGTTGTATCAGCAATTCTCTATTTTAGTATTCTGGATTCTCTGGAGGATTCTGCTTTCTTCCTCAGCCGAGCTCAGGAAACCTAGTGGAGCCCACAGGATGTATAATCACATTTTCAATGCCTTCCTAATCTACAAAAAGCAGATTTCTTTTGGCAAAGTGCACAGTTAAAGAGATTCACTGTCTTTCCCCACATCCCTATTGTCTCTCGCATGTTCTCAACACACTAAGGGAACACTGAACCAGCTTTTTCTTGGAGAAATTGCTTCAAGTTTCTCCAGTTAATGTTTACCATCCATTCCCAAGTACTTGCACATGTTTTGGCTTCCTTGCGTGGCTCACTCTCATTTTCCTGCTGGTGTTCCTCCATGTATTCACTTCAGGCAGAATGCGGCAGAGCTGACATGGAGATGGTGAGCTGCAGGACTCTGGGGTGCTGCTGAGAGCAAAGAGCATGCCTGGGGAAACTTATGACTAATTTCAGCCTGTCCTGATCTAGCTCAGCTGACAGCAATAAAAGGAAGTAAAAAAAAAAAATCATTAAAATATATGAAAACCCTAGACAGCAGTTCTGCATTGTAATTGTGCAGCAGATTAATGGGTTCTCTGTGGTAATTCCAAGATCAGCTTTAGAGCCCTGTATTACTTGTGGGGTAGGCCTGGGAAAGTGCCCTTGAGGGATTCACAACTGTTGGTGGCAAGGTCCTGCATCCTAAACATCTACCTGGGCACAGGCTAACCAAAAACTCAGGAAAAGCGATGAGGAAAAGTTTTGATTCAGGAGACAGAAAAAAAATCAGGTGGAGGAAAGTGTTATTTTAGACCTGACTAATGAAGCGTTTGAGAATATAAATGTGTGAAGGTGTTTTGAATGAGATCATGAGAGGCAGCGCCAATGATTCTGCAGAAAATGAGAAGTGAGAAAAGCTGAACAGGAGCAAGACAGCTCTAGGTCAAACTCACAGGTGCATCAGATGAAGGGAAATGCCAACAAACACTGGGAAAAACATCGCCATGTAATGCCAGAATTGGGGGTTGCAGTGTGAAATGGATTTGTGGAAAGACACAAATAGCAATAAGAAACATAAAAAACTAGACCTAGACAAATACAAGTCCAGGATTTCTCCAATAAGACATATTGCAAATGCAAAACTCCCTGAACACTTTCAATACCTGTTTTGCTTAATCTTCAAAGACTAAGAGACCAGATATTGAGCACGGCTGGTGATAAGAGAAAACGAAATAAGGAAAAGAGTTTGAAATAAAACCAGCAAAATCCTAACACCACAGAAAATTCCAACACACACAATGATAAGGGTATCATGCTGGAGAATTGATCTAGTTGTTCTATTCCCCTTGATCCTGCAGCTGAAAAAACATCAGAAGAGAAAGTAACAGAAGAACACCCACAAGGCAAGGGCCTGGTGAATGCTCAGGTGCAGGGCTTTAGTCCACTACCAACTCAACAGCAGAATTGTCACTCAGATTTTTTACTCACTGCTATTTGTGATGAGTTTTACAGGCAACCAGCTGTAATCCAGGCTTCTTTCTCCTACAGATTTCTACATACTTCTCTATCATATTCTACCCCTTGACCAGTCAAGCATGTCTTACACTCATTTGGTTTGTAATTCTCTCCTTGTTTGCATAAAGGATGGTCCTTCACTTTGTATAGGACAAATAGAATCAGTACTCACAGAAACTTACTTTTAGAGAAAAAGTGCTGAAGTTACCATTTTTATGCCTCCCTGTCTCAGAGGTTCTCTGAGAAATTTGCGTAGCTCATTCATAGAGCATCTCCCCGGTGCTGCAAGCTCTCATTACAGGGATAGAAAAGAAAATGAATCAGAAATCAAGTGTTGAGCATTCACAGTCGTGTGCTTGCTCCTCCTTCTCTTTGGAAGCACAGCCTCACCTAATTACAAGGCCCTGAGCACTCCCAGCTGTGTGGTACAACGTGACACAGGCGTGCAGCATCCTTTCAGAAGCAAGGTGGGAAACACAGGCCTCTCGCCCTGGGAGCTCTGTGACAGGGTATTTTCCAGAATTCCTGTGCTGATAAGCATTTGATGATACTGAAGGCTACATAAATAGACAGAGAGATGAAGGTAGATAAGAAATGATGTGACAGAGATTGACATGCATTTTGGGGTACAAGTCTTACAGCACAGTCAGCAGAAAGCCCAAGGCAAAGTGGTATTTTATTAAAGTAAATCACATAGCATGGAGAAAGGCTAAGCAGGGTTGTCAAACCTTCTCTTTTCATCACAAATAAAAAAAAAAAAGACTGCTGCTTACAATTTAAAGAAAGGTCTGACTATTATGAACCTTAGCCATGGAATTCTCACTGAAACTGCTGCCTTTACAAAAGGTCTTCTCTCTCCCACTGGCAAACAACAAAGCATCAGACTGTGTTCAAAAGCCCTCAACTAAAAGCAAAGTAACAGATTCAAAACCACAAGTATGTCAAAGAGCTAGAAATAAAAAAGCTGCAGTATAATTTGTCTGAGTGTGTAAGTTTCATTTTTTTTACTACAATCAAAGCTCTTCAGGTCTGTGCCCTTTGTGATTTATTGACAAACAGGTGAGTAGTATTTGCTGTTGCTCAATCTTAATTCGAGGGAAGCAAAGGATCTACTTTACCTGCCATAATGTAAATTTATTATGGAATTGGCTATTTTACCTCTCATTTATCATAGGAGAGCACAGGGTCCCTGCAGCAGAAAGTCTTCCAGTGGCTCACAGCTGCTGGGTGGAAGCACTTAGCCTAACATCACAGAACATCATTGTCTTCAACCTCCAGCCTGTGGATCTTTCAAGGCAGCAGGATGCTGGCAAGGCCTCAGCACTCAGAACGTCTGGAGCACTCCAGGAATCTTAGGTGTTGCCAGCCTTCTTTTACTCTTCTCCTCATACCTTTTGGAAAAGAGTTTAAAGCTGACAGTAACTATTCCATGCAGTTAGACTTGATATAAAGCATTTCCTGAAATCTCTTAATAAAACAAATATAAACCAACTGTTTTCATTCAATTCTGATAAGATCTCATTCAGTCTGAAAACTCAAGATCTTAAATCTGATTCTGAAAATTCAAGACCTGAAAACTGATTTTTCCATTACTGATGTTGTATTAGCAAACTGTGTTTATAGATTCTAATCCAGGTTTTCTGCTCCCAATCTACTTTGAGAACATCAACCTTCCAACCTAAATTCTGCTATTTACAGGTAGGATATTGCATTAAATTCACAGTGATTCCTTTGTAAAATTGATAAACTTCATTTTTTTCAAGAGAGAATATCTTTTATAAATATCCTTCATCATCAAAAGGAATAAATATTTTAAAATTTCTGTCATTCAAGTGGTTGAAGAAACACACTTTGGCAGCTGCCAAGCTGAGAAGCATTGGAATGCATCAGTGAAAATGTGCTTGGACTGAATTTAATCTATCTGAAGAATCATGTGTACAGCTTTTTTGATAGTCTCATGGTGAGGAAGGCTTCACCACACACATCCATGCTGGCTCACTTGGATGGGAGCCAGGCTTTCCAAGAGATCTGCTGCCAGGAAGAGATCATAGCAGGTTGACACATTTTTCAAGAGAGCACAGCACACAAAGTACTCCCTGTGCCTCTCCTAGAGAGAGGCTCTCCTTGGAAAAATCTAGCCCAAAGGGAAGGGTGGGGGTGAGTGGGGAGCTTGAGCCTTTCTCCTTACACCCTGAAAATGTAATGTAATTGCACAGGGAAAGGCTGCACATAACCACTGCTAGTGCTATTAGTGAATAGCTTTCTTAATAGTGAATACAGCTCTGCAGATGATTCTGATGAATAGCCATCTCTGAGAGTGAAGCTGTATGTATGGTTGAGTTGGTTACATAAATGCATTATTTCAACAGGCTTTCCAATCCAAATTTTAGTTATGATTTCTCCTGCTTAGGTATAAACTCGATTTATCTACCAAAATAAACACAGCATAGAAATTTACAGTTATATATTTCTAGGCTAGAGGTGTCAAGCACAAAGTCTGAAGTACAGAAAACAGAATAAAGAACTAAATTCAGTAATCCATACACAACTGTCTGCAGGTTGGGAAGAAGAGCAGGTGGACTAAATAGTACTAAGGATCACCATAGGAAGGCTTGTAAACCTAGAATTATTTTTGGATTAAATCTCTATTTTGGAAAAAAATTACTTGACTGGCTACCTAGAGAATCATGCTGGTATCACCTGGCTAGGTTTATTACTTGGAATAAGGCTCAGACTATGAACAGGGATCAGGAATGAAGGGGCTAAAGCCCCTGATGATGCTTGAGTCTAGTGATGATAAATGAGAAAAAAGCTCTCTTTATATAGGAATTCAGAGCATATTTAATCTGGACTCATTGCTCCAGCTGGACATTTTACAGAGGATGGTATTCCAAAATGTAACTCAAATTCCTCAGTTTCAACCTGAGTAAGAGATGTATCTTTCTTCCATCTGATACATTTATGGTGTAAGCACAAGTTAATGATTTATTAATGATTTATAATTTAAACGGGAAGTGCAAGTCACATGGCCAGGGATATATTAAGAGATGAGGGGGAAAAAACCTTCAGGACTAGATTTTAAAAGAGTTTCTAACATGGGAAGACAAATAACAGCCCAATGGTCACAGCTGAGACTGTAGTCAGGGACGGCTCAAGAAAGGAGAACTCATGAACCTGAAACAGGCATTAAATCATAAAAGACAAGCAAGGCCACAGGTAGAAGTATGATAAAATATATAAGTAAGGTAGAAGCTATACCTGAAATGTGACTTGTACCTGCCCCACTTTAGCTCTGTGGGTCTTAAAAAATCCAGCAGGCACTTGAACCTCACCCAAACCCTGCAAAATGGACAGTGCCTTCCTGTCCTGTTCACAGCACTCACTTCATCCCTGCCAACCCTTCAAGCCTCAGCCCTACTTTCAGCCTGGCAGATGCTCCTGAAATGAGAGTTGGAGGAAGCAGGGCTGAATGAGCTGTCACTCCAATTCAGGCAAGTACCAGCCAGCCCTACAACTACACTGGGAGGCAGCTTTCAGGAGAGCAGAGAAGCAGGAGTGAGATGAGTGCTGCAGGCTGAGAGCCTTCCAGGTGACCTGGGGACGGTGGACAGAGGTCTAAACAAGCAAGTCCCACTGCCAGACTGAAAGATGGAATTTAGGTTAAGGATAGAGCTTGGAAAAGGAGAGCATATGCAGCTGAGTGATAGAGCTTGACATGCTCACACAGCTAAAATAAGAGCTTGAAGAAGCAGGAAGCAATGTCATGTCACTCCTTCTAAAGCTGGTGTGAGACATGTGGGTACAGCTTGGGCTGTGGCTGGTCAGGTACAGAGAAACTCCAGAGGTGAAAACAGCCATGGACTGTCAAAGATGGAAAAGTAGGATGCAGGAATGAAACCACAGAAGAATTACTACTCCTGCTACAGCAGGTATAGAGCTTCTGGCAATAATCCAGAGAGTTTAAGCTGGTTTAAAGTTAGGAATGCAGAGCTGGAAAGCTGAAATTGATGGTGATTGTTTAAAACTTCACATGGAAAAAAATGAAGACTGGAGGGAGGAGAGGGGATTTATCTATCATTCTGTTTAAGACAGATACCAATTTATGGCAGCAAAAAAGGCTGGATTTAGAAATAAGAGCCCCCAGAAGGCTGCTATTGCTCTTTGAGTGCTGAGCACAGCCAATTCAGTTTGCACTTGTCCAACAGCATAGGCTCTGCCTTCTCAAAAATCAAGTACAATGGGAAAGGTCTAAAGGCCTGACAGAAATATCTGCCATCAAAGACTAAACTTAAGACTCAAGTAATGCTCCACACAAATACCACACAAAATCAGTGCTTCCTAAAAGAGCAAGTAATCACCAGCAGTCTCCAATAAAGTACTCTTCTTTTTACCAGCTAACAGAGGTCTTAGTACATCATAAGTAGTGCAGATAGTGGAAAATCGTTGGCTTCAGGTTTCAAGTACTACCTCTCTGGAATTTTTAAGCATCTCTTGAAGGTTGTGAGGTTGAAGAAGTTACAGGCTTGGACTAAGAAGAAAGAAGGGAACTGCTTGCCTTGGAAAGGAAATCCCCTCCATTCTCTCCCACAACAGCTTTGAACCATTTTCGTTTTAGGCAGGGGACACTGTTAAAGGATGTCTGGCATTAGGATCTGCAGGTGGTTACACAACACAAGAGTTGCCGGAGATCCTAGGATTCTGTGAACTCATGAAGATGATTGATGCATGCTTTTGTTCAGCTAGAGACTAAAGAGAAAGTTAGCTTCAATTTGGCTAAAATTAGGTTAGTTATGGTTACCTCTCTCATGATTTAGTAAGAGAGAGGTAAACTATTAAAGTATGTTAAGTTTACAAAGTATGTATTAAGTAAACTATTGCAGTATGTTTACTTACTTATTACAGTAAGTAAACATACTGTAATAGCCAGCTGTTCTCTGAAAATGCAGACTTTTCTCGTGTTCTGCAATGAGAAAGAAAAAATCATGGCATTTGTAGCACCTTACATTTCAGAAAGAAAATTTCTACAATTATTCATGGAGAAAAAGAAGGAATTACAGAATTTCCTTAAAAAGAAGGCTGCCAGAACCCTTTGGATTTCCACATACAGAAGCAGACACACAGATGACAATCCCATCCTAAAGTTTCACTCATTCATCTGACATCACATGAGGATATTACGGTATTAGGATGTTTTAGTCCTTTCTCTTGGCATTCTCAGTTCTTCTGATGATCCACCCAAATTCTCTTCCCCCAAGCCCCTAAGTAGCAGTGTTCACATTGGTTTATAACCCAGTTTGCTGTAGCGTAGTTAAATACATCTCACTGTTTTTAATTTCATAATAGTTTCTTTCATAGTTCCAATGCTCTTAGACTCACAGTGCCTCCTCTGTATTCCTCTGTGTCACCCTGCACACTCTCTGTTCTTACTGGTTTTATTCGGAGTTGATGCTCAGCATCTTTCAGAACATAATCTTCTTTTATAGACATAGGCTCTAACAGCTCCTTAGGGTTTGTCTGGTTATTGCTGTTTGCCTGGGATGAGCACACAGTGCTCCCAAAGTCACTGATGTGGCACCATGGGGTCTGTCCTGCAGCAGCTACAATCAGCAACAAGGAGGGATGACAATAACCAGAGGAGAAGCAGATTGTCACCCCCTTCACCCCATGACACAGAACATCTGCTGAATCTGCTGGGCTGTACATCAATGGGAATTAGCCCTTCAGCAGCTCCCAGAAGGAGACTACAAGACTTAACAATTTAACCATACCTCCACCTATCTTTGCTCTGTCCAAAGCAGAACTGTATTGTCCCAGATAGCCCAGTCTCTCTTGAGTTCACGTTGTTCTGAGTTTTAAGAACCCCTCCCACCTTTGCAAATACAACCTCTCCTAAAACAGCCAGAGTGCTATTTTTCCTACCCTCTCCTCATTAGGCTGTTGGCACCACTCTGGGAGAATAAATTTAAATGTTGAGGGCAGGATTGTGCAGATTTGAGATGGGCAAGCACAATTTTGGTAACAAGAACTACATTGCATAATCTTGATATCAAGTATTCTTTCTGGTAAGTCTGCAACGTCATCTGGCAGGGAGAACAGAAGTCCTTACATTATTCCAAGAAAGTGAGATACAGAGCCACTGTTATGCTCACAACATAATTATAAGAAAACTATTTTATGGCTGTCCGTAGTCAAACATAAAATGCATGAGTAGAGCCTGGAAATCTTACCAAGTACAATCAATGAAAGACAAAATACTGAAAACCACCCATTTCCTACAGCCATATAAAGATATTATGAGTAAGACAAAGAGTACTAGAAACTATAAAAGTAGGGCATAAAATTTGAAACTGTTTCATTCGCAACCCTGCACCCTTTTATTTTTTTTTCCTAGGGTAATAAATGTTATCACACTCCAGGGCTTCAGTTTAAAACAAAGAAGCAAAAACTGAAAACTGCACAATATTTATTTTGTTGCCTTAGATCTACAAGGCATACCAGAAAGCCAAAAATTCCACAAGGAAATTATAGTGTAAGTTAACATGGAGAGCTGAGAGGAACAGCAAGCACAATGTAGGCTGAAATGAATCCTCACTTGTATTTGCTAGAGTAAAACAAGGTGTATTGAAAGAGGCCTCCCTGTTCTGTTTTATTTCTTCTCCTGACAAAAATAATGAAGGTGATTTTCTTCACACTTATGGAATTATAAAGAATTGGTCTGGCTGGCGTCTTAGAATATTTAATCCCTTTACATCAGCAAAGGGATTCGCTCGCAGAGAAAGCATGCAGCAGAGTGAATGCTGTAATCTTATTCTTTAAAAACATGGTTAGCACAGAAATTGTCCATTTTACTCAGGAGGATGCAATTACATTTCAGCTTTCATGTAAAGCTGCTTCATGAAATTGAAAAGCCTGCACATGAACAGAAACAAAACAGCAGGGAAAAAACAAAGACTGTGGCTGGCTATGGCTCATTTCTCCTTTTCCACATGGTTTGAGGGAAAAATAGCTGGCAGCACTGGGTGAAGACAATCTGCAGTAAGCAGGCTGGTACCAGCCTGCTGACCTAATGGCAGCAAGGAGCCTGGACTGAAGAGCTCAGACTCCTGGGGAAAGCAGGTAATCCAGCCCCTCATGTCTGTGAGTAAAGACTTTGTGAGCTACACAAGAGAAAAAAAGAAAACAACCACAGGAAAAAAAAAACCAACCACAGAAAGAAAACAACAAAAGACAGAGAAATGGGAAGTCATCTGAGGTCTCAAGGGAGGAAGAAGAATCTTGTTAGCCAACCCTAATCCAGATGCTAAATAGAGAAGTCCCACTCACCGCTCGCTCTGCCAAAACCTTCGAGAGACAGCAACACCAACTGCCAGGATGGCTTTAACTGGACAGGTTTCTGTAAAGAAATGCCAGTGTGTTCATTTGCTTCAGGAATGCTAATAAAAAAAATAAACTTCATGAGAGAGTCAAGGAGAAAAGAATTTAAAAGGTGAGTCTTTGCTCCCTCCTCCCAGCTGGATACGGCAATGGGAGGAAACTCACACAGAAGGAGGTATCAGGCATTTGCTTCAGGGTGCTCTCTTCCCAAGATGACAGTCTTTGGTTCAATGAAGACAGTCCCACTTCTATCAGCAAAACCAAAAAACTCCAAAACACTCTGAAAAAAAGCATGTTTTCTGCCCATGCTAGAACAGGGGCTATCAAGAAAGTCCTCCAAAATTCAAATAATCAGAAAGATATTTCTCATTCATCTCTGGTTGCATGAAATTCTAAATTCAGATACAAACTGTAAATATAACTTTCAGGTCAGAAACTCTCAGCTTAAGAAATTACACTCTGATTATGTAAGTTAATTAAAATTTGTTAATCAATGTTTGTTTCAATGCGAAAAGCAGAAAATCCAGCAGAAGAGACTGTTTCTACATTCACACGAATATGGCTATGTTGTGAGACATAACTGAGTGTAAATCTTGACTTGGTAATTATCAAGGTCTTTACTGTGTAGTTTTAGATACTTTGATCAAAGGTTAAAATCTCCTGTGAGAGACAGATGAGCATTTGGAAAAAACACAGTGATCATATTTTATTATAATTTCTCCTTGTTTTCTGAGTATAAAGTTGTTAGACAGACAAAAAATTCAAAGATCTTTTTGAGGGATATCTTAAAAACGTCTAGTTGCTATCAATAACAAGATTAAATTCCTGTACCCTTGATATTTGGCATGTCTGCCAAGAAAGAGCAAAGTTATTACCAATAACATCTTCGTTACGTAATGTGGAGAAATTTAAGTCACCACTGACAGCTCAGTGAGGAGAATTACCAATAAAAAAATCATATCACACATTCCTTAGTTTGCTCACATCTGTACTTTGATAAAGTACACACTGAGAAGTAGACATACCTGTCTGGTTTAATAATTTTGCCTTTTTGGAGTAAAAGTGAAAAAAGAGAAAGTGTGAAAAGTCCACTGTGTGATTCAGAAGAAAGAACTGTAAAGGTTTCATCTCCCAATCCTTTGGTTCTATGCAGCACTGCAGTGCTGAAGTGAGCCCACAATTTACAGTGGGAACTTAAGATGTAGAGGACAAGATGAGATCTACCTTGAACTAAAGTCCCCAGACCCCACACAGACAAACAAACCTCAGAACTGACTGCTGCCATGTACTGAAATACCCCAAACACAGGCACCCCCACAGATCACTTTGATTTTACCCAGCTTTGGAGTAAAGGCTGTTTTACAGTGTGGAAAAAGTCATCACAGTCTTCACAAGGAATTTGGTGGGACTTACACTGGATATTGAATGACCTGAGATGGGCTGCATTTGGAACAATTAAGACAACCTTTTATGTTTTCTCTGAACTTAATACACATTCAACAGCAACTGCAAAGGCATGCTTATTCACTCAAGAAAAACATTTTAAATCAAAATATATTTTTGCTAAACTAAACCACTTTTAAGACATTGATGTAAAATGCTTTTGCATGATTTTCATTTGAGACAAAAATGCATTCTCACTTAAATTCTTTTCTTATTTGGTTAGATCACCTTCTATTGAATAGAAAACTGCATTTGCTTTCCTATATGTTGTGCTGATTATATTTTTTCCCCATTTTTCTGTGTAATCATACTCAATTTCTATTTGAAGAAGCCAGAAAACCTGGTCACAAAACCAACAATTTTTTCCACAGTCATAACATCATTCTCTTTTAGAAAAGCTTATGAAACCTATTTCTTTTAGCTTTTTCTCACAGGAAATGCTTACAAATCATTGTTTTGGAAGATTATTTTTTGTTTCTTTTTTTCTGGAGACTCTTCAGCTTGTCTATATCTGAAATTGCAGTATACAAAACTCACGTTAGATGAAGCATCAGCAATTTCAAATCAGAACAATTAATGTCCTTTGTCTTTCATGAAATATTCCTCACCATAAACTGCAGAGTCACATTTGTCTCTTTTTGCAATAGCTTCACATTGTCAACTTGCTCTGTTTGTTTTTCCCCACGAGCCTAAGTTTGTGTTCCAAACCCTGCTCCAGCCAGCACAAGTACAGGGTGGATTATGCATTCTTCACCTTTTATTTTCTAATATGGGGAAAGGGGCCACTGACTTTCACACACAATCCATGGAGTCAGGCACACGCCTCAGCAAAATTCAAACTAGCTCTGTTACTGACCAAGGAGATTGCTGGCATCAACCCACTCAAACACCACTGCAGAGACAGCCCCAGGGAATACTGGGACCAGCACCGTGCTTTACATTTCCCCTCTTTCCTCCAGACTGAAAGGTGGGCTCCACCTGGAATACTGTCTAGAATCCTCTCCCAAAGGCAGGCACTGTTCCAGGAGGGTTAAAATCAAAAGCCACAGTAGCCAAACCAGCAGGATTTCAGTAAAACAGCACCTCACATAGATTACAATGGAAAAGGTGAGGCCAGGAGTCATTTCATCACAGAAAATATTTTTTTCCACAGGTTCTGGCTCACAGAACAACTTATAGATGGTCTGTACCCTCTGCCTTGCTAAAGCAACCTTTATTCTTCTGGCTACAGAGATATTCTTGTTTTGAAAAGAGCTGAAAATCTCAGTGCCTAAAGAAGAATGAACATGGCTCTGAAAGCTAACAGCAGCTGACAGAGGCTGGAGAACATTTCTGTGACAGCTTCAATACTTAACCAGAAAAGTATGGAACATGAATCTCAATTTCCTATGTAGTGTTTTGATGTGGACTTTATGGACTTTAGTTCCTGGAGTAATTAATGGCAAGAGAAACCCTTCTCACACAGTGAACTAGGTGCTTACCTAGTTTCTTAGCAAGCAACTCACATATTCCAGAAAGTAATCATTTGTGATAATTTATTTTTAACATAAATTCTGCTGCAATATGAAATTTCAACTGCTACCAATTGTCAGTTTTCCCTAGATTTAGGCAACAATGTATTTTGGGAGTATGACTCAGGAAAACATTCACATGACCAAGTAAAGCAGGTGGCCAGGACCTACCACACAGCATCAGCTTCATCAGAACATCCTCAGAGAAGGAAAAATAGCTCCTAGCTGTTTGGGGAGATGATCACAGGGTGGAAGAAAAAACTGTTCTAAGGTATAGGTTATAATTATTACAACAAATAAAGCAAACTGCAGTGTCTTTTGCCTCAGCATCACAAAGAGATATATTTCTGAAAAACATGATTCTGCTGATGGAAGTGTTTATATTGTGTTCAAAAAACTCATTTACACAAGGGACTCAGTCACAAGTTTAAATTATGCCTCTGCCAAAGAAACAGCTTACCTGGTTCTCCCTCAAAAGTATCTCACACAGCAGCACAGCTCATTTATTCCCCCAGTGCTTCAACTGCAATAGGGCAGAGGAGCTGTTTGTTAGTCTGTTGGGAAGGGAGATGCCCAAGATCCCATAAAACTCTCCCTGTCCTGTGCAGATTGATGCCCAGCACTGGGTCCTGGGGCTGCACAGGAACAGGAGGCTGGCACACATTGCACCGAGGTACCACAAGTTACAGTGTGGCCAAAGCACCCTGCTCCTCTGGGATTCCTTCCTCTCGTCCCTCATCTGGATAAGAGGATTTATTATTGTTCCCCTGGGATTCCTTCCTCCCCTCCTTCACCTGGATAAGAGGGATTTGTTATTCCTGTCATTCCCTTGCCCAGAAACAAGGCTGTGCCCAAGTCAGCTGTTACAAAAGCTGGGCAGTTTCAAGGTAAGTTTTTCATCCTTAGCCAGAGATTTGAGGAAAGGATTCTGCTTCAGGATCCTCAAACCAGCATTCCAGGATGCCTCCATGGGCAGCCCTGACTCACACTGGGAAGCACCTGCCTTTAGGGACATGGGTTGCTCCCTTTAACTAGAACCAGAAGTGTTCTGGCACTTGAAACAGTGTGCATGCATGTGCTACAACTCTGATTTGAAATCCTGCTTGTGGCAAAAGGGATTTTTAGCCCAGAACAGACACCATTTCTACATTTCCTACCTCAAGAATACCTTGCAGAAAGCATATTCTTGATGCAGTCAACTGACTATTTTTAACCAAAACTGCCTCCTGGATGGACTCCAGTTTATTTGATTACATGTTAATCAGAACTAAAGATAGATCTAAAAGGAAAAAAAAATTTCATCCCTCCACAAGGACACTTGTGGATTTGTTTCACTTGCAAGTAGATCCCATCTGACCTGTCACTTAATTTTAAAAGTTTTCTAGATTTAGCTATCCTTCAAAGAAGTCCATGACTACAGAAACACTAGTGATATCTGTAAGTTACAAAGCATTAATTTACCGTGAATCAAAAATGAGGGTTTTTTTTCTTGGGTGTTAAGAATTTGGTTTGGGGCTTTTTTCCTTTTTTAGGTTAAGGTTCTGTTATCTCTTAAAGTTCAAGGATAAGGGACCATATCCTCCTCACTGAAAGTCACTTCCTTAGCATTCTCTTACAAATTCACCATAAAAACACCAAACATTTTTATTTCTTTCTTTTGGTTAAGAAATGTTATTTGTAGCTGCAAGCAGCTGAGTGGAAATACATTAGCAGAGCCTTCCTGCAGTCCACATGATGACTGAGCTCAGATATTTACTTATATGAACTATACCACTCAGTGAGATTGTCAATAAGAGTTATTAAATAAAAGTTCTACTAGACAGTGTGATAACCATTTTCAGACTATATATATTTTTTTTTCTGCAGATGATTCTGCTTTTTGAACTAGGGAAAAAAATGCTTTAGAGGTAATAACATTTACTTTATTCAGTGGCTTTAAGAAATTATGAGCATGGTTCAGGTTTTATATAGAGTCCTGAATACTGGCTAGACTCTTACAATTATAACATTTTTCTGGGCAAGCTACTTTCAGTGACAGGTATTGCATCATCATTCCACCTTGCAGAATGGAAGGTTCTATATTTTATGCATTTACAAATTCTCAAATGTTATTAATTTTTTTTACTTATTAGGGTTTTTTACTTATTGGCTGCCAATGCATAAAATGCAGGACTGGCTCCTATTGCTATTGTCTGGCTCCCATCAGCATGTTAATATAAACAACAAATTTCAGGGTGAGTTAAGACACCCCTTTTTCAGGAGGTTCTTTTCTGATATCAAACTTTCACCTTCCTTAAGAATTTAGATATTCCAGCATGTGAGGGGAGGACAGTAGGAAGAGTGCCTCACACCTAGCATGATGACTCCATCAGCTTTCACTGGACTATCATCAACATTCAGGTCCAATGTTAAATTCTGATTTATTAGTGTAGCAGGCTATCTATGGCTCTCCTTGGAAGCAGGAAGGTCCTTCAATGGTTCTTGTGTGTTTATTTGCAAGAACAGAGAGCTGGTGATCAGGGATGGAAAGCCAGATAAAATTGCAGAATCTGAAGGGGAGATAAAAACCACTGACTGCAGAGACAAGACTTTCAATCCATGTGAGCAGTCAATAACAAAAACCACAAACCACAGACTTGGGAATTCAACAATTCTCCTCAAGCTCAATTCACTCTCAAGGCTGAATTATTCAGTACACTTCTTTTTGTTCTCCCAGTAGAGTTTGCAAAAGCTGTCAAGGAAGAGATTGTCAAATTAGAAGGCAAATCAGAAGAGACGTGTTTTCCTCCCTTTTTCTCAAGTTTTAAGGAAGCTTTCTTAAGATAGATTAAAATTGCATGTGACATGCTACAGCACCCAGAGTACTCTCTATTAACAACGTGAATGGTATAAAGATCAAGAAAAAAATGGTAATCTGTTATAAAGAGGTCATGAAAGTGGTCCATCATACCAAAGAGCTTGTGTTCATGTTGAGCTGTTTACAGTCTTCTGTGCAGCGTCTCATACTTTGAGCTTGCAAATTTTCCTTAGGCAGTAAAGTTTTGTCCAATGGCAGCATGGGGAAAAGAACAACCAAACAAAAAAACCAAAAAAGGAACCATAAAAACATCCCACTGATGAGCTGCAGCCTTGTTTTTGCTCATAACCTCCATTCAGACAACTCATTCATTACCCACAGTCCTTCATCTCACTCTGTACAACGTAGCTGAGACCCAGTTGTACCAGAACACTGGCTGTCAGATGTACACTCCTAATCCTCTGGTACAGCACAGCTTCTAGTGACACTTGATGGCATCTCAGACATCTGACACACTTTTCCTCTGCTCAGGAGGGACAATTTACTCTTCCTTCAAGACCTGCTGGGAGAAAGCTCCCTACCATCATTCAGAAAACCCCAGAATGACATTTTACTCGTTCTGACATGGGAACAGCTCACAGGCCTCCTGCAGAGGAAAGTACAAAGATCAGTACTATCCTAGCATTTAACACTGGTTTTATGCATTACATTTTAAAAATCTGAGCAGACGTCAATAAATGACATGTGAGTTCAAATAAAAAGCCCTAAGATTTTATAAAAACCGTAAGGAAAATATACTACTGTCCCTTCTTTCATCAGAGTATGTAATTCTGATCTCAAAATCTTCAAATGACTCTATTACATTCAAGGACAGCTATTTTTTCATGCCAACATCATCAAAGTGATGACACCACCTTCCCTTTAGTTAACACTAACCTGTTTCCATATGACCTCTAAAAGTCAATGATGAGGGAAAGCCCAAATGGGGACATACCCCTGTTTTCTAACTAACCTCCCTTAAAAGCATTCATAAAACTTTCTGTGAAGAATAACTAACTCATCTCAAGAATGACACTGCTCAGAAAAGCATCATCTCAAAAAAAACCCAGTTGTAGTTACTCAGATTTCCATTCTTTTGTATGTTTACCTAAGCATTCTCTACTTTTCAGCAGCAGAAGAAGATATATCCATTAAGAATAGAAGGGTAACTGTATATAGGAGGGAGAGTGAGGCACAAAGTCTGGCACAGCCAGTAACAGAAAGATTTTTGATAGATGTATCAATCCTTGAGCCTACTATGGCATTTCCCTTCTCCAGCCTGGACTACAGGTGGTGACTGCCTTTGGTGAAATGGCCTCCTTTAATCACAGCAATATTCTTGTTTTGAGTTATTTTGTCTTCCTATTTAACTACAGATTCACAAACTTTGATTTCTTGGGGAGAAAAAAAGCCTTGCTTGTTCTGTTCCATTAGTGATTTAGCTGTTCTGTGTGTTTTCTTGATTTTCTGAAACACCCTTGGCCTCCCTTCCTCCCTTTTTTTTAAAGAAAAAGGTACTCCCATGATGAGCTGTGCCTGAATGGGCAAATATAAGTCAAGCAATTACAAATACTCAACACAAATACTTGACAAGTTCTGGTTGCAGCATAGCCATAACAAAATTTCTGATGCAAGCTGCCTTATTTGCTTCCAGAAATGCATTTGTTTCATGAATGCCTCAGCTTTGAAGGTGACTTCATTGCCAGCAATCCTTGTGCTGGTGCCAGAACACTGGGGAAAAGCTTTATTTCAAGAAAAGAAAGACAAACGTGTCAATTGATGATGACAGAACTGTTGTAGGTCAAACAGTTAAACTTATTCTGACTCTGTGTGTAGCAGGCTTGGGGATTTTTTTTCTAACTTCTGAGTACACTGTATTGTGGGAGGGCAGCTTGAGCTAAACAGAAAAAAAAATAGACTTACTGTGGTCAGTACAGATTGTAACTCTCAGGATAAGGTTAACAAGAGCATCCCACTGCTTCATTCAATGACCTTCTAGGACCACAGTTAATTAGTGCAACATTCATTAGGGATCTCAAACGTAACATGGTCCCCTCAACTGGGGAAATCTGCTGCTGACACAGGAGTAAACCAGGAGTGTCTGCAAGGAGACGAGCATGCAATCAATGATAACAAAATGGCAGATACAACCCGATTCTCAGAGGCAGGATCAGGAAGGAAATGTTGCACTTGCTTTGAGACACAGCTGATTACATTTATGGCTGTTATCTCCAGAGATGTGGGCATTTGCTCACACAGTGCACTTACAGCTCAGAGCTTTGGAGAATAGATGCCTTTGTTTACAAGCAGTGATGTCCAAATAGTTTCTCTCCTCCACCAGATTGAAAAATTTCCATCTCCAAGCACCTGTATTACAAACATCTCAGCACCTTCAAATTGCTCCTATTCAAAAAGAAATGAAGCAAGATTTTTTTATAGGAGAAGGATAAAGAAATTACTGCTTCATCACCAGGCTGTCCAGAGCTCACTGTGCAGCAAGCCCAAATCCCAAGCTAGCAATGGGCTTGTGGTCCCACAGGATAAAAACCACACTCTGGCATTATTATCACTTTGCAGTTGATGTATTTGTCTGTCCTGGAGAGAGGTCAAACTATAGAATAGCACAGGCATCTTGGTCAGTGCCAAACTACTAAAATATAGCCAAATAATATGTAAAATAATATAAAAATTATAGGCAAATTGCACACAGT
This sequence comes from Ploceus nigricollis, assembly GCA_013399945.1. Taxonomy (NCBI): domain Eukaryota; kingdom Metazoa; phylum Chordata; class Aves; order Passeriformes; family Ploceidae; genus Ploceus; species Ploceus nigricollis. The sequence continues at coordinate 187,710 of VXBC01011093.1, forward strand.
AATTCAGAATCTGGTCACACATGATCGCTGGGCTTTGTACTTTACAGATACCCCTGTATTTTACAGATATACCTGTACTTTACAGATATCTTTGATAGCTCCTCTCTCCCCCCTTCTCTTGGACATATCACCACCATTGGCCTGGACTTGATTTTCTGTTACAAATTAGAAAGTTTCTGCCTCTAGAGAGTTTATATACATATTAATAACCTGATAGCCCTCTTGAACCTGTTTTTCCCTAAAAGACATTCTGGTACTCTACGAAGTTCTTTAAAATTTGCCCCTTATTAACTGCAGCAGATTAAGCAGCAGGACTGCTGAAGCCTGATCCTTGGTTTCAGAGGAAGAGCTGTGACTGACAGTACCGCTTACAAACTGTCTTTCTCCCTGTATGCTTGGAGAAATAAACAAATGACACTGGTTTTTCCAGCACCAAGATGTGTGTTTGTGTGGCACTTATTGAGACTAGCAGAGAGTTTCACACAGTTAGATGTGAGAACATATATTGATGTAATCAAAATCTCTGGCCCTCAAAAATATGATTACAATGGTAACAACTGTAACAGCTACACACTATTTCATTGTCTATTATTAATTCTTAACAACGACAAGCCAGGCTGAGCGAGTCACCTGATTACTGGTGGAATTATGCCTGGCTTATACAATCATGTTTTACAGATATAATTTTTGTATTAAAAAGGGGGGTGGAGGGGGGAATGCCTTTCAGACATAAGCAATGTTGCCAAAGCACTAGGAGGCAAGTTATATTAGTGAACAACTTTTCTTATTAATACCCTCTCCTTTCCCAAAACACATCTCATTTCAATGATATACTTTTTTTCTTTAAGAAAAAAAGCTTCTACTAGAAGATGATGCTATTTCTAGAACCGTTATCAGCAGTCTTTAAACAGGAGGCTGAACATCCACACCAGTCTGAACTTCCTGAGCTTACCGTGGCCTTTGATATTTGCCTAAAGTATTATAAAAGGGAGAGAGAGAAAAAAAAAATGAAGTTAAATGGAGCAGCCAGTTCTCAGCTTTTCCCCTCATGACACCCACCAGCCTCCCAGCCTACAAACCCAGAAAGCGAAGCAGCACCTTACGAATCTCCTACTTGTCAGGATAAACATGCCTAATGGCAGACATCTCCTCAGCCCCCACCTCCTCCGGGAAGGCTCTCCTGCCCTCCCCTCCGGCTATGGCTGGGTCTCAGGTGCCTGAGCTTTCTCAGCAGTGCTTTAACTCTTTTTAACCCGTCAATATGAATGAAGATCGCCGTTCCGCCCGGGCTACATCTCCTCTAACACTTTCCCCTCCCGACTGCGAGGGCGCGCGTTCCGGATAGCGAGGCGCTCGCAGTCCCTCAGCCGAGCGGACGGGCTCGCTCCCGAGCAGCAGCGGCCACCGAGGCACAAGGGCGCTCGGNCGGCGCCTGACCGCAGGGCTCCGCTCCGCTCCCGAGGATGCTGCGGGGCGATGCCCGGCGACAGGGAGGACGAGATCTGCCAGAAAGCGCTGCAGCTGCTGGCCGAGCTGTGCTCCGTCGGGGCGGNGCTCCCCCGGCCCCCCAGCGCTCGGGGCGAAGCGGCCAAGCGCTTCGTAGCTCGGTTTAACTGGAACGCGGTTTAACGCAACTCCCCGGTTCCGTGTGTCACAAGCTAACAAGACTGATCCTCGCGTTTCTGTAGCAGATGTGGAGGCTGTAGGTCTGACAGGATGTACACCGGGTTGGTCTCTGTGTGTTTGTCAGGGTCATGGCTTCCGCATCGTGGCATGACACTCTTACTTGAAAACTTTAACTTAAGGAAGCTTTCTCATAAGGAAGCTGAGCTCCAGTGAACAAAACCAGAAAAGACTGAGGATTTGTCTCTGGATGCAAGGGAACGGCAAATTGCAGTTCAGAAGAGGAGCTTATTATATTTATTTTTACATCATCAAGTTGAGGTTGCTCAGTATGGGGAAAAATTTAGTGAGTTAAGACAGAAGTTGATAAACGTTTGCAGTACTAGGAAGCCTTGCTGTTAGATCAGCCAGTCATCGCAGCACAATATTCATTGCTTCATTATTCTCTGAAATAAATCAGCCCATTTAGCATAGGGCAGTCTAATGACACTCTTTTCTGTAATTTGGTAGCCTGAAGTAACACTCAGAGTGCAACTTCCTGACAAATCCTTGGATATGCTGGAGGCCTGGAGAAAACAAGTAAAACTAAATAAAAAAAATACTCAATGGAGGAAAAAGATGTGCTGTCACAATAAATGAATAAGGAATTTTCCATCATTCAGTTTGCTTGTATCCAAAGCTATTTGCAGCCATTCTAGCTTTTCACTACTTAAAATATTCAAATTGGAGTGATTCATGCAATGTTTGATAGAGTTTCTTTAAAAGTAGGCAAATTTAATTGTTTGGTTCATATAGGCAGATTTAATTACTTTGTTCATATAAGCAGTAATTTTAGGACAGACACCTGTGATTTTCTGTAATTTTCATTTACTAAAAGATCAGTCATGTATTTGTATATTAGGTCATGATTCTAAAGCCGTCTGCTTAAATCAGTGCTCGCTTCGGATATGAAACTACTTGAAATGCATATGGAGACTTTAACCCCGCCACTTGGATAACAGCTTTTCAGATTTCTTTCAGAAGCTACCTGCTTTTTTTTTTTCTTCATCAGCCTCAGGCAAAAAGAATACCTGGCATCTGTTTGGGAGTGATTTTAAAACATGGTGTGCTCAGTAAAAATTTATCACCTCTACCTAAAGATGAAAAAAAAAAAAAAAGAAAAAAAGTGTGTTTATTTCTACCTGTTTTGCTTGAACTGTTATTACACAACAGCCTTCCGGTGCTGTTGTGAACCTGCTCGATTACACAGAGCAGCAGTCCCTAACCTTTGCCAGCCAATGTGCAACAACACTGAGCAATTATGCTGCAGGCAGCATCTTCCCATTGGCCTCAAGCTGAACGTTTTCATTTTATGCAGCTGCAGCCAGTCTCAGAGGGTCTAGCAGGCAACATGTTACCCACAAACCCTGACTTGGAAAATAGTTCTGTGAGGTAGTCATGTCAGGAATTTGTTAATTTACCTAATCTCACATTTCTTTGATTAAAATGTATTTCTTATCCTGGTATGGCTGTCTGTCCTCATGGTTTGTTTAGCTGGTCCTTAGTTGTGGTGCTGTGACTGTAAGAAGACGGTGCACATGACTTCCAAAATGAAGCAATACGACTCACAGTGAGAGGGCAGTAAATACACTGACCAAACCCAGCTTGCTGTGTGTAGTGAGTTTCATTGACTTAACAAGGACAAAATGGCCTTAAAAAGCCCTGACAGCTGATCCATTCCCTTTCCAGCCGCTAGAGGCCTGAACAGGGATGTGGAGAAAAGTGGTGCTGAAGGACAGCGTCTCCTTACCAGAACTGGGCTAAAGATGAAGCTGTCCTTTTTCCAGCTTCCTGCCTCCCGAGGTGTGAAGGTGGTGTGCTTTAGTCAAACTGAGTAACTGGCTCTTAGGCCACCCAAAACAGCAATCTAAAAAGATCTACAGCATCAGAGTGGAGAAAAGTGCATTATTAAGTATCTGATGAGGCACATGAGTAGGTATTGTGCGGGAATTAGTGCATGGGGACATGCTTAGAAAAGTGTTTCTGAAATGAAATCTTGCCTAAACCCAGTGACATGGTGGGTACAGATAATTCTGCAGCACCTTTGGCTGAAGCCATTCATGGATGTTGGCTCTGTCTCCTGTGAGGACTTGTTGGGCAAAACCCACCCCTGACTATGGGAGAGAGGGAGCTGAGGGGCTGCTGAGCCTGGTGCCAGTGTTTGTGTCCAGGCTCAGCCTCCCGGCGCCCCTCTGCCCCAACACAGAGCAGCCAGATCCCTGGAGATCCACTCCTCTCTTGCCTGACATCTGATGCACTTGGCTATGTGACTCAGGCCAGGAGGGGACTGGATGCTTGTGGTGTGTGCCACATCTTTATTTTTCAGTTTTTCAGTATATTTCAGTGGTTTTCCCCTGTTGTGGGGAGTGCTGCACGTGCTTTGAGCACGAGTTTAAGGGCTAATGAGATCTGGGTTTAACATGCTGGTCCACTGGATTTCAAGGGTGACATGAGTGAGTCAGATTTTAAAGCTTTTCAGAAAACTAAAAATGCAAATTAGGCATTTAGTGAAAAGTCTTCAATTAGTTCAATAAGAGTTGTATGTCAGAGCAACCTTGAAAATCCCCAAAAGGCATCCTTAAGCATTTAGATACCTTAATAAGCTGACTCGTTTGCTGTTCCATTGTAAAATGTCAATAATATTTCTGTATCACTGAAGGGCTTTATGAGGGTAAATTGCAAAGTCTGAACACATCAAGTATGTAATACATTCATAAAGGAGAATCAGATGGACCTCTCAGACATATTCAAGTAAAAACAATGTTTGTCATATGGGCATTTGAAAACAATCACTCAAGATCATGGAATATCACCCCATGATACATGATAAAGCAAATATTGTAGAGCAGGAATGAGTAGAAGAATTCCTTCAATGTGTAAAAAAAGAAAAATCCAGTAAACAAAACAACAGCAACAAAATCATGAAAGCAGAAAATCTTGATAGAGAGACTGACCATTAAAAGAAGAATTAAGACAAAAAAGCTGCTTATGAAATAAGGATTCTAACAAAAGTCCAGGTCACTAATCATAGTGAATTTTTCATTAATTTTGTAGTGGAAAAACGAATATAAATAAAAAGTAAAGTTTTCTGTTGCTTTGGATTGAACATCTTGAGGATGAGCGATCAAGGTCTTATAATATTCTTAATTATGTTCTTTAAAATTGACTAATAGATGCTGAAACAGAATACATGATGAATATTGTGGGCATAGCAGTGGCCATTAGGCATAAAGTGTTTTACAGGTCAAAAGTATGAGATCAATATTTCACAGTGACAGAAAGCCAGATTTTAGCACTTGATGGAGGTACAGATAGTTGACAGTCAAGAAATTAAAAAATCTGGGAGTGGAAATGCGATGGATATTGAAGACAAAATGTATGAGAAACTGCAGTTATGGTCTTGCAGTAGAATTTAAGCATTTTATGAATCAGTAGTTTACTTTTTAATGTCTACTTTCAGCTTCAGGACAGAGAAAAGCACGAAGAAACAGAAAGCCAAAGAGGCATAACTGTGGCTTCCCAGCCCTGTGGTGGAATGTGAGAGCCAAGGTTTTCTGTGGACAGTGTTGTTCCAGTAGACTGCTCATTCCCTAGAAAGCTAATACTTGCAATTAAATTGTACCTCAAAAAGTTTCCCTTTAATTCAGAACTGAGTCTAAAAACAAAACCTGTCTCCAGAAAGTAGTTAGATTCCTTAAAAAGGTATTTTAAAATTTTTATACCTTAAATTGCTTCCTGATTCGTTCCCACCTCACCCTCCAAATCTTCCAGGAGCATATCAAGCTGTAGAGTTTCATCAAGATGCTAAGTACATCTAGATTTATCTAGATAAATTCAAAAAGCATTTACAAGTTTTAAAGAGATAAACATTTGAGTGGGTAAAATAACTTCCAGCATGTTTTTTCATTTTATTTTCCTCACTGTGAGCCGTCGCTCTCCATATTTTTAATTTTCTTTTCCTGATAGTATTTAATGTGTCCTGCTAGTGCAAGACTTTGTAGGATAGAGGACAAGTGTAAATCATATTTCCTCTCTTGAGGTCAAATGAATGAACACTGTGAGGCCCAAGTTCCTTTGGGTTTTGAGAACCAAAGTGCTCTTTCAAGAGTTGAAAAAAATACAGCAATGTTATGTATTTTAGACTAAAAATAGGTATTCATTTTCTCTTTTGAAAAGTCAGGAACAAGTTTGAAGAAGGTAAAAACAATTGCTTCCTGTTGCTTGAATTCTAAAATGCTCTGCTAGTTTAATTCCCTCTAAACAAAGAGGCTCTCAGAGACTTTCCTGTCATACTGGAGGAGTTTGATATTGTTTTTCTCCTTGGAAATTTTGAAACAAATTGTAGAAAAGAGCAAATCATGTTCAAAGGGACTACCTGTGCACTTAATAATGGCTTGAAACTGTAATTAAGATAAATCAATTTAAATGAAAATAAAGATTTTAATTTATTATAACTGCATATAACATTTTCCTGGAATGCATTTTTGTCCCTTTTGCAGCTAAACTAAAGAATTATAGGTGTTTAAGTTGTGACTTACTCTTCAGAACCAGAGAAAAGGACGACTACAAAGATTTTCCTCATGATAAAACTGGGCTTTGATCAGGCTGGAACACAGTCATGTTAAATACTCTTCAGATATGAAAGAGCCCTGCTCTACTGAGATCACTTTATATTTTCCAGACATGCAGAGCAGCTGCACTTTAACTGGAGAAGCCAAACATGGGGAGGTTTTCTGTAGTCCCTGTGACCAAACCTCACTCCACTGTTGTCCCATGGCTGCTCCTGGACACTGTGGGGAGCAGAAATGTTTCAAGTCTATGAGAAAAAGGCAAGAGGAAGGTGGCTTCCACCAGCCCTTCTTGGCCTCTGCAACCAGATTCAGTCCAGGTGTGGAAAGTAGGGGCTTCCGTTTCCATTTTGGTTTTAGTCCTCACTTATATGGGGATTTCACCAAATGTTTGTTGTTTGCAGTCTGCCCTTAAACCCTGAAACTACAACAATGTGTAACACTGGGTTAAATAGACTGATGCCAACTACACCCCTTGGTATTTAACAGAAAAAAATGTTTTACCCAAATACGACACGTATATAAAAATAGTACTTATTTCCTGAAGTCATTGCAAAGCCCATTTGTAAAGTAATACTACAAGTCAGAATAACATGCTAACTGAATCAGAAATCAGTTATCTCTACAGCCACACAGTTTATGCAGGTCTCTTCCAAGTGTGTGGTGAGCATTAAGGAAAACAGGTTATTTTCAGCTGCAAGTAACAAAAATACCTATCGTTGAACACAGCCTGAAGAGTAATGACCTTGGAAAATTAGGAAGCCTAGACAGCATACAGTCTGTCTTACACCTGAATTCCTGTCCTAAGTGCCAGTTTTGCTGATGAAGAGCCATAGGTTAATTTAGCCCTTGTACATACAAACTGGTTTTGCCACTAAATCTTGATCACTGCGTTTGTCACACCTCCTATTTCAGTGGGTTTGCACATTCCTCCTAGATGGGAGGAGAGGGGAAATAATTTTCTAGTTATGCTTTCTTTAGAGTTACCCAAAATCTTTGTACAGGCCACAGTTTACATTTGTCACCAAAAGCTCTGATTGCTTAAGCAGAGGCATTGCTGTAACATATTTATGGGTTATTGATTCCTAAAAAACCCATGAACTTGTGTTACAATAATGACTTTTTAAGAATTTTATTATGGTAGAATACTGAATTGTTAGGTATTTATGTGATCCACACATTTAGTGACCCAACTACAAATGATCAGCCACATGTTGCCCCATATATTTTTCTGGAAAATTCCTTTCCAAACTAATTTGTGTGAGTTTAATTACACTGACAATTCAGAGACCTAGAAATGTAAGTCCAAAATTATTGCTGTCATAACAGCAGATCTGCTTAAACTCAGTCTCGAGGCTGTGCAGCTCTGTACCAGCTTTGATGTGCAATATGTAGAGGCTGAGCACAAGCTGCAATTTATGTATTTTTGTTTAAAACCACATTTCTAGGGTTTAGCTCTTCCCCCACTGAAAATAACGATCATTGTTGATGTAGTGCAAAGCTGTACTTAAGAACATTGCACTGTACATTTTTTGCTATATTTTGTCATTCATTTAAGCTCTTCTGTAGCTTTATTTAGACCAAAGAGATAAAGAGAGATTATTTTGACCTAAAGCTTTATGTCCCTTTCATATTGCTAACAAAATTTTAGTCCAAGGGAGATAAAAATTTAGAATAATTAATTACAGATGCTGTCAGTTGCAACTGCAGTTTTTAAAGTTCATCATTTTACAAGATCAATCTTTTTTGCATGCTTTGTAGTACTGTTAAGTAGAGAGTACTTGATCCTTTTATTCGGAGAGCACAGAAATGAAGTGTTGTGCATAACAGGTGGTGGTTTGCACATTTCTTACATTTGCTGTTGTGGTCACGCTGGGTATTATTGTGTGGCTTAAGCTGCTAAAGATGTTCAGCTGCCTCTGTTTTTTTGGATTTAGGCATTCATTAGCCAAGTGAGATCAGTTTGGCTTCCTTTGGCTGACATGTACACTGCAGGATTTGATCCTGTGCATCTCCCAAGGTTAGCTGGAATTCAGAAATGCAGGAGATGCAGTCCAAACTGACATGTGTGTGTGTATGTTTAAGCCAATTTACAGTTGATGTGTGTCTACCAAAGCTAAATGTTGGAAGAGTTTATAATCTGTCAGAAAAAGCTTTCAGATTATTGCTGTAAATCCACCATGCTAACATAAAAAAAAAAAAAAAAAAAAAAAGTCAGGCATTAATGATTTTGGAGTTAAAATTTTCAAAGGGCTTTTTCAAAAATCTTCCAAATTTCTTTTTAAAATAAGAATAACGAGGATTTGAAATAGGATAATTCCTGCCAGGATACTTTCTCACTTTCTTTTTGTTCCTGTTGGAGTTCCACACGCACACAAAAAGAAAGCCTTGCTGACTTCCCTTGGATGTAAGTTTCTTCAGTTCAGTACATGTCCATCAGGGAGTTTGTTTAGAGCATCCTAATTCTATCTTAGTCTGTGAAACTCCCCAAATGTTTCCTTTCCCCCTGTGATGGACCTTTCCTGTGTGTATACAAAACACTTAATATTTATCTTTGAAAATTTCTTCTGGTAAAACAGTCTTCATCATTCTGATCCAGGTTACTTTGTGCCTGGTTTCTCCATCCCTTTTATAAATTATATGTGTATATACACCAGTGTTCCATGTGTTTGCCCATCGGGGTGTTCCCACTCCTTTTCTCAAGCAGCATCTCGTTTTATTTACTGCCCTATTTTTAATCTGTTCAATTCATCTCTGTTTTAGTTGTCTGACTTCAGCAATATAGTTTGTTTTTCTTCTCACATTTAGTGAAATTTCAGAATGCAGTGAGAGTTTCAGTGGCTGTGTAATCAGTCAGTACATAAAGTTGGACCCATCTTACACACTTGTCTCCCTGGGCATCTGTCTGTAGCTATATAAAATCCCTTTAGAGCTCCCTTTTAAAACTTTATGCTTCTTTTGTTGTTTGCAAGAGGTTCATGGCTATGGAGTTCATGGTTTCACCAGTACAGATTAAGACATTCCAAAAGCTGTTTCTCACATCTATCCAATTTTATAAATAATTGCAACTTGTAATTCTGTACAAATTATCCTACTATTACAGAAAGGAATGTACAATGCAAATTAGAAAATGATCAATGAGACCAACAGTCTTATGATCTTCTGTTTCTATTTGTAGCAGATGTTTTACCCATTTAAAAGAGGAGTTTCTTTTTTTCCCCCCAGAGAAGTGAAATGGATAAGATTAATGCCTAGTTATTCCATCTCTTTTTGGGAAGCCTACCCTAAACAGGCTGATCTCAAGTGTTCATTATGCAAAGTTCTCTCTGCACAGCAGAAAGGAAAAGAGAGTTTCCTGAGCCTGGCTGCAGGGAAATGCAGCAGGTATTGAGTTGTTCTCGCTGAATGCTCTCCTATTCCCTCTAGTAGGGCTGATGTAGGATATGTGTAGCAGTGGCATTACCTGCTGTAAAGAGATTTTAGGTCCATTAGGAACTAAATACAAGAGAAAACAGATCTGGTATTGCTTCAAAAATATGTAAAGCTCTAAAGAGAACATTCTCTTATCAGTACAATTCTGGTTTTTTTAAGCTATACCAATTTACTTGAGGTAATACAAGACACAAATCTAAACCAGTTGCTCAAATTTTGTTTTCTTCTGTGATTGTGCTCTCTCCTGCAGTAGATCGTGCATCAAGAAAGGGTCCTATTTCTCCAGATGCCACTAAGGCATCCATGATAACAAAAGTCTAAGGTAAACTTTTCTTCCTTTTTGTTTTCATTTTAAGTTGACAAACATTGAAGATGACTAGTGAGTTAAAAAAAAAACAGGTGAGAAATTAGGCTTAGCAGGTAAGCAGAAGGTGAGGGGCTGACCCAGTTTTGTCCATTTGTTTTGTTTGTTCTAAGTTCATAGTTGTTTCACAAACAAAGAGTGCTGAAGCCTCGAGGTGCAGCAGGCACAAGCATGGTGCCTGTCACCTGTTCTGCTCAGGAGATGGACCTGAGGAGCAGAACAGGCAGCCAGGCCTCTGAAGAGAGAGATAAAACTCATATTCCTAAGGGACCAAAGAGCACCAAGCAGACTTGCTGTCACCTGGAAATTAGAGTTAGCAGAGTTGAAGCCTGGGGTTCTGAGGACCTGCCTGTGGGGACATAGTGGACAGGAAAGGCTGTGGATATACTGTGTTATACCTCTGTTGTAAAAAATTCTATTTCTGTTTTATATTACACTAAAACTTGCCTTTTTTGTCCTGAGTTTTGAAGCCTTTTGAGCTTCTTTGTGAAGTTTGATGTAGAAAAAAAAATAGATAAAGCAGATCTGTCCAAATTCTTTGTCTGTCTTAGGGTCCTGTCACTGGTTTGTTCATTGACTGGTGGGTTTTTTGTGGTTTCAGTAGCTTTCCAAGCCAGCCTGAGAAATCAGGATTTGATGCTGACATTTAGGCTGTGGCTAATCAGGAAAGAGAAGGCTTGGCCACTGTGGCTTCCTCTATTCTGGAAAAGCTGTCACCTTGACTCTTCCCTGTGCAGCAGCATCACTGTTCCTGCCAGCTTCCCTTAGCTGCAGAAGGTGAAACATTTTTATATCTGCTCTCATTCTCAAGTTAATGTCTTGTTCCTGCCTACCTTATTCGTTCTGTACCTGTCTCTTGTTCTGTTGTCATTGTGTTATAAAGAGCAAATTGACTAGTCAAGATGATTTCTTTCCTGCTGCTGCTAGGAGCCAGTGATGATAAAATAGCTAAAAGTAGTTCCCAAAATAGCAGTGCACAGGTATAGGTTTGCCAGAGCGATTGGATGGTGATTACTCTATAGGTCCTTCTATACAAGTGTTACAAATCAGACCCAGCACTGTGAACAAACACTGCTCTTTCTTCCTTTGATGGATTTTTCTTCCTTTCTTTCTCCTTTTCTTGGGAGCTGGAAACCGGAACAGACCTTAATAGCAGCAGGACCAGCAGCATCTTCAGCCACTTCAACTTTTCTTTGCTTCCCAGATTAGGGGGAAGCAGTTTTTCACCTTCAGGAACATCCAAAATTCAGTCTCGGGATTCACTTCTTATCCTAAAGGCTTGGCGCCCTGAGAGATGAAGCAGTAATTTTGTTAAAATGGAAGGCTTGGGATTTAGCATTTTTGGTAATTTGGCAGTTTTACCTCTCTTTTTCCTGTACCCTTCTCTATGTAGAAGATTTACAGTGTTGCCATGGCACTAAGCAGGACGAGGTGTCTACTCCTGTCTCAAAACTGGATGTTTACAGCCGTATCGTGAAAAATTATCCCTTCTGACAACTTGGGGTTGTTTACGCAGAATTAACACACCACTCCTCTTCTTCCAAAGTGAAGAGAGGCTCTTCAGGTCATTCCCTGTGTGTCAAGACAAATGTGAGCTTCAGCAGTGCTGGAAAAGCCTCAGAATCAGCTCTGTCCTTCTACTCCCTCGTTAGCTGTTCAAATGAACAACCACTTCACGCCCTGCCGAGCAGCTGATTGGCCTTGGAGGGAAGAAGCATCTGAAGCAGTATTAATGTTTCATTCAAAATCATGAGCCAGAGAGGAGGGGAATTAGGGAATTCAAAACCCCAAATCAGTACTGCCTTTTATTTCACCAGGTCCTGTTCTCTTGAGCAGCATCCCAAATTTTCTCTCACACTGGATTTCCTCTCAGGATGGTCTTGCTGCCTTTGTGAGGTGTTTTTGCCAAGGATAAATTTAACAGCCCTCTTCCCTTTGTCTTTCTTTCTGCATTGTCTGCTTCTTCTCCCTAGCCCTGTTGACAGTATCTGCTATGACATATGCTGTACAGGAGATGGAGAGACAAAGAAACTGTGCAGTCCCTCCATCCTCTTTTCTTTTCCTTTCTCAAGTCTTCACTGCTGCATCAAGGCCAGTGAAAATCCCTTTTTATTTTCTCACCAAGCAAAGCAGATCAGAAAGCTGAAAAATTAGTGCCTTAAAATGCTATCTCAAAGATATGTGAGCAAACTGGATGTGATAATGCAATCAGTAAAGGAGTGTAGAACAAGAACAGCCAGCTGCATCTGGGAAATATGTAAGTCCTCGGACTCCAGCAGTATAAAACTTCCCAAGCTGTAAAAGAAGAGCAATTCTTTCTCTTTTGTGGCAGTCCCAGTGGTTTGAAACGTAGTTGGCAACTAAGAATTGCAATCATGGAGTCATTGACGTTAAAAGAAACATCACCTCACAGTGGGTATTCACCTAAGATCTTGGATTCACTGTACGGAGTATAGCACGTGCTGGGGTTGTTAAATTTGCAGATGTTGCTAATAAGTAAAAATAGTTTTATTAGGACAGGAATAGAAAAAACGTTAGATACAGAAGTGTTGCATAACCAGCCTTGATGAGCAGGGAAGCTCCCCTTCTGCAGCATTTCAAGAAGTCCTGTTCCCAGTAAATGACAGCAAATAGATCCTGAATCCCTAGGTCATCCTGAGATAAATATTAGTACTGTTGTTTTCTAAAACCCAAATGTTGCTTTTTCTTTTACCTGTTAGCCTCTGGGAAAAAAAAATAAGGGGAAAAAGCAAGCTTTGACAGAGTATTTCCTGACTCAGCAGTTGAATGGAAGGGACGATGCTGACGCACTTGGTTCAAGGTAAGGGAAGGACTTCACCCCAGCTGAGGAGGACTATGAATACACAAAACAGCACAGGAGGTGCCTGCTGTAAATCCTGCTGATCAAATATTACTCAACAATCTGTTAATACAAATGTGTTTGACTCAGGGATGTTTTTTAGATACAGGAGTCATGTTTTAGTTGGCTGCCATAGATTACTAGTTGGGGACTGTGAAAACTAAGGCTGTTTTTTGAATAGTGAACTTGAGATGTGATCTTGTAGAAATCTGTCAGTGCTGGTTTTTCCTACCCTTTCAGCTGCTTTTTCAGTAGTGATATGCAGTAAAAATTCCATCTAATGCTGTGTCTGTAATCAGCAGAGAAAGCAGGGCATGTCTCAAGTGTGATGTCAGTAAAGCATTGAGCAGAAAACGGCCTAAAAATCAGCCAAGAGAAAACTGTGGGCCCAAGGATTTAGGTGGAAAGTAGCCAGCCTGAATATGGCTCACTCTATTTTCATAGCAAACACAAAATAAGAGCCTGGGCTTTGCTGGGGCCTCTCAGCACTTTACTCTTATAAATAATAAACAGAATACATTTTCCTCCTGTGTGGGTTAGCAAATAGAAATGTGCCTCTGTTATCAGCAAGGAAGCCATAATTTAGAGGCAGTGATTTTGTGGAATACACATTCAAATGGGACTAAATAAAAGCATGAGGAGGGTTTCAAAACTTCTATTTCTATGCTGGGTTTCATATGTTTAGCTATGGAATTTATTCATGATACCCTTTTGCAGGCTTGGATTTACATTCTCAGACTCAAATCATGCCACTCACTCCAGCCTGTATCTGACACAGCAACAACTCTAACAGGGTAACTTTAGGTAATCTTTTGCATATCCCAGCATTTTGCTGTTTACTGCCCCATTTTCAGCATAATTTCAGAGTTTTGAGCGTTTGCTTTTGGTCTGGCTTGAATTACAAATGCACATCTTGGTGTGATACCATTTGAGACTGAAACTGAAAGGAACATGGTCATGGTAATCCTGTTCACATTATTGTAGCAGAAATGCAGAATAAAACATATTTTTCTTGGAGAGGGACACATTTCTAATATGCCCCATTTTCCAGTTTATGTCCCCCTCACATTTGGGATTAAAGAGTGTATTTTTACTGGCTCTGTTTACTTGTTCTTCTGTTTATTCATTTCAGTATGCCTCAATGTATGTTGTGCTCATGTTTAGGAAACTTACAGAATTAATTACCCACCCCTTACATGAAAGTTCTCCAGAGAAATTACAGTGGGTAATTCTACTCAACCCACTAACAGCACAACTTTCACAAGTCTGGAAGTTTGGAACATGCAGTTTTTGGAAGTGCTTGGTCCTTTTCCCTTCTTATTTTCTGTCAGTTTTTTTCTTAATGAATGTAATGTTATGCCTACAAGTGAAAAGTTTTCTATTTTCTTAACATTCACATTTAGTCATTCAAAAAATTATTCTTTTTTTTTCTACAATCGTTTGAGTCAACCCAATGGTGGGAATTGTTTTGATTTTAAGGACACAGGATCACAAGGACTTCCTGAGAAAAGGATGTGTACAAGCACCTGAGTCTAAAGAAAATATTTAAAGTACTGTTCATGTAATTCACTTTTAGTTTTTTTCCCCTAATATAATCAAGCTATGAGACGAGTGATTTTATTTTCTTCTTTCAACCTCATTTCTTTATTTATTTTGAGGGCGATGTGGAACCAGGATAGGAAGTAGATATTGGTGGGTGCCTTATCTACCTGTGTTGGATGACAAAGGAAAAAGAACCAAGTTCTCAAAAATTATCCTAAAATCATTCCACTGAAGTGGCTGAAAAGTTAGCAAATCCCAGTGTATTCTAGCTAGCAAGAAAAGTGGGATGTAGCTGTCTCTGCAGAAATGAGAACCCCCATTACTATTTTTAGAGAGCAGAAGATGAAAAAACTGTGGCTATAAATTTACCATCCATTGTATTTGTTTTTCCCTTAGAAGTAGCAGAACTTTTTAAGTTCTTGAAAGCAAAGGAAAACCCCAGATTTGAGAGCAATCCAGCTGAGCAAGTCTTGGAGGAGGAGAGAAGACGTGAAAGCTCAGTATTTCCACACTGTTCTCTGATGTATTCCTCAGCAGTGGTGCTCTGGTTTTTAGGAACAGGGGGCTGACACCAACATCTCCTTCACACTCCTTGTAATTCTGGGAGGGAGATGAGGAGAGCACTGCTTCTCTCCTTGGAATAGGCCCAAGAAGAGCAGTCATGAGTCTGCAAGAAGAAGGTTTCAAGGCTGATGGTCCCTTCTCTACATCCCATTTGTTTGTGTGCATCCACCTGGAGAGCCTGGTGCATGGATCATGTAAAAAGTGTATCACTGATTATAATTGAGCTCATCTTAAAAAAACTGTGCCCTACCCCGTGATTATAATTTCTCTCCCTGCTAAGGTTGTTTATCTTCTCTTTCTTGTTTATTGCTTGAGTGAAGCTAGCACATTTGAAATTCTGTTTTAGAAGAAGTAGGATACTGTGCAACTGGTGGTATTTCACTGCAGAATAACCCCCAGAGGGATTTGTAATCCCCTGGTGCTGTCATCCAATAGTGAGCCAAATTGAATAATGAGCTCGGTGCTATGAATTCAGCCTCATACTCAGCCTCATTCTGCTTTGGTTAGCATTCCTTAGAAATTAATTAATTATTACTCTGTATTTATGCTATCAATGACATCCAGAGGCTGGCCTAAACACTCCGGAGCTGCTGGCAGCAGCAGCAATATATGTACATGCAGATATTTTGTTCTCCCTCTATAAATATGTGCTGTAGACTGTCTTTTAAAGGAGCTGTTACTGCTTTATCTTCCCCACAGCTAGACACAAGGAGACAGTACATGCTGGACATCAATCAAAGATGCAAATGACACATAGTTTGCTATTAATGTTTACAGGATTTGGAATGTTGTAATTGATTTTGGCACTGAAAGTGCAGTCTGGTAAATTGCTTGTCACCCTTGTTTCATCCCCGGTCTCATTGAGAATCTCATATGCAATTAACCATAATTGCTATACTGTATTTATTCTGAAGCACACAGCACATTGCTGGTTTGTTGTTTGGTTCTCAAAAATGGTGAGTTAATTGCTTACAAAAACACAACTCAAAATAAGGGTACCTTTGTGGTGAGGGACTTTTCTTCAGAGTAGAAAATTATGGAGACTTTAATATCATCCATGTTCCAAACTCCTGTACTTGAAATCTCCTTGGCTTCAGGGACAGGAACTTGTGCATAAAGGCATGAAAAGTTAATCTCCATTACCAAACTGTGGGACACAGCAAGAGGAACTGGATTCTCTGCACACCAGGACCAAAGTTAAAAAGTTCTTGTGCTGTCTGTAAGACAGAGCAATTCCTTCTGCATGTGGAACTGGACAGGAATCCTTTAAAGGAATGTATTTGCTCCACATCCTCTAGGTCACAAGGTAGAAGCAGCACTGAATGGCTCACATGAATTCCTCTGCCAGTTTATCCTGGCAATATTTTCTATTTAAACAGCCAAGGCTCCAGAATTAGCATGGACTGTCTAGAAACCTCAATAAAACAAAGGGCTTTGCCAAGAAACAGTCTAGGACAGCAAAAAAAAAAAAAAAAGAAAAAAAGAAAAAAAGTGAAGCCCTTCTCACAGATCAACAACAGGAATCTGCAAAATTTTCCTTCCTAGGAATGAAGAGCTGTATTTTCTCCTGCTGTCATGTAGGGGTTGGATACTGGAGGACAGGTCTGGTTCTCAAGTTTAGGATGAGGGCACCTACTCTTTTTATGTGGTACTGGATTGGTCCAGGAAGACCTAATCAGAAATTTCATTGCTATCCTTGCTGAAGCAGAGGATACTCTTCAGTTCCTCGTGTTAAGAAACTAGCTGTTCTAATTTTTTCTGGAGAAAATAATTTCAGGAGGTAAGATATAGATCGAGCTAAATTAACTTAATTAAAGAAAATGCAAATGCAGTTGAATACATTTTCTAGTAGTGAGTGTAGATTCTACTTGCTGCAAGCACAAAATATCTCCAAGAGTCTGGAGCTGACAAATAGTGGCAATAATTGTACGTCTAAAACATTAAAAATATCTTCTATCAGAAGGCTGGATGAAAAAAGGAATTTTTTTCTTAACTCTTGCAAATTAAAAAAACAAGCCTAAATACCATGAACTGATTTCCAGGATATTCAAACTAGTTTAGATCTTACTTTTAATCCAGTTAATTATTTTTCTATTCTCCATTCAATTAATTATCCGATTAAGGTTCTTATGTAATATGTAAAATGGTTTTTTGATAATAAAAGGTTATAAAAGAAATGCTGCAGAGTTTGCTTCAGAAGAAAGTGCAGCAAGATTGAAATCGGCAGAATTCCAACTTGAAAGAGGCTATTAACTTAGATAGCAATTGCATGTACCATTACAATTGCATATTCCACAAGAAAATGGGGTGCATCACTAGGGGCATGGAAGACAACTACAAATCTTTCCTCTAGGAATCATTAAAGATTGTACATAAATACCATTGCTTGGATTTTCTGCTTAGATCTGCCAGAATTGCTACATTTATCAAAACCTCTCTTTCAGTTTTTTTTATTACAGATGTTAATTAAAACTGATTTGGAACTTTTGTAGTTGCACAGGAAGGACATTAACCAGAGAAAGGCCAACAAGATGATTAGAGAGATGGAGCCTCTCTCCTACAAGGAAAAGCTGAGAAAATTGTATTTGTTCATCCCAGAAAAGAGAAGGTGACCTAAATGGGGCCTTCCAGTAGCTGAAGGGAGCCCACAAGAAAGAGGGAGAGGAACTTTTTGCAAGGGCCTGTGGTGACAGAGCAAAGGGAAATGGCTTCACACTGAAAGAGGGTGGGTTTAGATTAGATATTAGGAAAAATTTCTTTGCTGTGAGGGTGGTGAGGCCCGGAGAAGTTGTGGGTGACTCATCTCTGGAAGTGTCCCAGGCCAGGTTGGATGGAGCTCTGAGCAACCTGGTCTGTTGGAAAGTGTCCCTGCCCTTGGCAGATGGTTTGGAAGTAGATGATTTTTTAGGTCCCTTCCAACCCAAACCATTCTATGATTCATAGATTCATAGGTATTTCAGTCTTCCTAGAATCTATTCTGGAAAAAAAAAGAAATCCTTCTGCTTTACAACCTAAGAACTGATGCTCAGCATGAGTTTTTTTACTCTGCAGGGTTGATGACGTGGCTTTTCAGATGCCTGTATTGCTTTCCTTCTCCAAAATCTGTTCATCCTCGCAGTCCTTCACGTGTTGGCCGTGTGCCTGCTGAAAGCAGGTGCATTTGGAGAAATGACAGCTTTCTCAGGACTCAGTTATTTAATTAACTCATTCTTAGCTGGATTATTTGAAAAAGCTATCCCATCTGTCTGGTGGTCAATACCTTGCTTGTGTGCTAAGCAATGCTTGTCAAACTCCCTGCATCCCTTCTCTTCAGTTGCATCACACTTCTCTAGAAGCAACTGGAAGGTTGCTAGACTCACAGTGAGGAGTGAGAAGATCCAGGTCCCATTTTTAACTTTTCAAACTGTTTTACAAAGGCTCACCTTTAGAACTGTGCTGCATCTTGGATTTCTCTCCTATTTCTAAAAAGACATTTAAGTAACTATGACATTTATAAAGGGAAAAGCTACTCAGTGATAAACAGTTTAATCACTGAGATAATTTAACAGCTTTTTTTTATGGTCTACTTGGTATTGTGAATAGAAAAACAAACAATTCTTCAAATATCCACTTGGGTTTCTGAACACATTTCTGTGCTGTTTACATTCCATTAACGTTCTACTGATACAGATTTACTCACAGTGGTTTTAACTGTGTCTGTCCAGACACATTTTAATGTTTTCTCACAGCTTTCATGAGTAAATCTTGATTAAAAAAAAAAAAAAAAATTACTCACCCTATCAACAACGGCAGATTCCTTGATTATTTAAATAAGGACAGAAGGCTCTCACTTATGTCTCAGATACATAGCAGAGGTCACTAAACTTAAATAAAGACTGAAAAAAATAGCTTGCAAATTGCTCTTTAAAACATTAAAAATTACATCTTTCCAATTAAGAATCTGAATTTTCATATCTTTTCCTGTTTGTATGATATTTGAAAGCACCGGAGAGAAATATTTTTAATGGACCTTCATGTCATAGTCCAGGAGGTCAAGAGGCATATTGTAAATTGATAGACATTAATGAAGTAACTGTGCTTCAAACAGGTGGTTTGGATACTTGGACAAGAAAGTGTCACCTCCTTCTGTTGATCACTCCTGAAGAGTAATTAAATGACTCCTTAAATCAGGGTCTCATAGGTGCTTAGGTGGTTTAGCTTTGTAATTCTGAGCTCACTGTGACTGATGACATCTTCATTGAATCACAGCATAGAATCTTTAAGGGTGGAAAAGCCCCTTTAGGATCACTGAGTCCAACTCTTAACCCAGCACTGGGAATTCCACAAAAACCAGGCCCTGCATGCCAAGGTGCCATGGCTGGAGACCTTTTAAACACCTCCAGGGAGGGTGACTCAGCCCCTGTAAGGTCAAGGAGGGAAGCTTGCATTTGGCTTTCTCTCTCAGCTCCTTAGAGCTCCATCAAAACAGAGCAAGGAGCTGTGGCTCCAGCCATACACATCTATCCTGCTCAGCATTAGTAATTTTTTAGACTACCAAAGCCCTACAGGCAATAAAATTTATTAAGCTTATGTCAGTGATCATTTTATATGTATTTAATACATATGTCAGAATCTTATCTTTGCACCCATGCTGATGTATCTTAGACTTGGGATGGTTTTGTGTGAGTGTGTATGTCAGAGAGGAGGGATGGAGAGAGGGAGAAGAACAGAAAGAGAAGGAGAAACCTCTGAACACACAAACCAGAGTAAATGGGTGTGGATCCATCTGCAGTGTTGGAAAAATGGAGTGTATGAAGTGTCTGTTCATTGTCGTAGAGGGAAATAGATTAAAATCTTCAGAACAGTTTTAAAATATTAACCATTCATATTTTAATTGCTGGATATTTTTACATGCATCAAATTAACACACTTCTTTAAAGTGGTTGATACCCTTAAATAGGGTTAAACATGCAGCCATTGCTATAAATGACTTTTTGTATGAGTATAAGAGATTCTGATCCTTTCTCTGGCCTTAGTCTCTGGTATTCAGAGGTTTCTTGAGTTGTGGCTCACAGTGATTTTAAATACCTAAAATAAAAACACCTCCTGCTTTTCTTGGGTGCAAAATCCACCACGAAGCCCCTTGCAGCTTTTGAAACCCCCAGACAGATGCAAGGCTAATGTGTTTGTGAAGTTACTATCAGCCTTAAAACCCTGAAATGCTGAAGCATTACTATCTTGACTTTTATGTCAAGATGAATGAAAAATAAATTAACTTCTAGGACAGCAGGACTGCATTTGTTGGAAAATGTCTGGGTTTTTTTGCAGAAGGGCAAAAATAGGCTGTTTTTCATAAATGCTGAAATATCTTAATCTTGATGGTTGCCAGAATTTCTAGCCTTAAGGAACTAGCTGTTGATACTGTTCTGTGGCATTTCTGGTTTATTGTTCTATAGGTACAAAGCTATGGGTGTTGTTAACAGGAAGGTACCAGAGGGATCAGGGTTGACAGCACGCAGGGTTGACAGCACGTAGGGTTATATCAAGTCTCATCTTAGTCCCTTGTCCCCCACCTTCTAAAGATTTGTTTTCCTTACAAATCCAGCAGGTTCTCAGCAGCTCCTGACCTTTTCACAGTAAGTGATTTGTTGAGTGTGCCCCTTTGGCTGTGTGGCAGGGCCATGTTTCTCCAGGTATAGGTGCCCAGTTTGACTCAGGGAATTTAAGGGCATATTAATACTCTAATCTTCCTAAGTTACTGACAGGAGTTTTGCATCCCATCCGTGAACTCTGACATTTATGTTGGAGAGCAGCAATCCCATGGTTGCTTCACTGATGCTGAAGTGCATGGCTCAGATTTATTATCATCTTGATTTTTTTTCCTCTTTTTAATCTATCACAGCTCAATCAAAGTGCTTAAATCAGCAGCTGTAGAGAGTAAAGCCCTGAATTCTTCCTCAGTGAACTACAGTACCTCCAGTTTGCTGTTCTCTGAGAAATCTGCAGATTTGGATGCCTCCTGCCCACTGTGGAGAAATACAAGAAGAAAAACGCCTCAAGCTGCCCAGTTTCAATTTTATATTCATGACTAAATACAACATGAAATGATTCAGTTCATAAGAAATTGTTCCTTTTACAAGAGTTGTTGCTACTTGTTCTTTCTAGAAATTGATTTTAATAAAATGTCTTGCATGGCTGTACAATTAAACCCAAGAAAACAGCAATCCAGATATATTCAAATCTTACTCAAAGCACACGTTCTTTAGTATATGCTTTGCAAAAATAAGCAAGTTGAAGTTCTTTTCTGTATTCAGATTTGCCAAAATTAGGAAGGCTTCCAAGAGCATCTCAGCTTTAAAATAATCCATGTCTAGGAATGAAAAAGAAGAAGAGCAGTCTGAATGATAATATTATCAAATCTGTTTCTCAGTTCTGTTCTTTAGCTGCTGCATTCCTAAGATGTTTCACTTCAGATTTCTCTTGATTTTCTCTGTTTTCATATCTGTTCTGCAGTTTTCTCTTAGACAGTGCTGTTGACAGACAAGACATTTGGACTTGATCTTAAGGATCTTTTCCAAGCCAAATGATTCTATGAGTTTATGACTTCCAGAATTACCCACTCATAATTCTGAAAGTCTTAAGCTATTTCTTTTGCTCTCTTGCAATTGAGTATGAATGGAAAAAAAAATCCCATATTTTTTCCTAACAGTGAATTCATAGTAGACATGATTTGATGGTAACCTTGTAATTCATTATCTTTTCTAGTAGTAAATATCCCTGCCAGTAAGGCTTTCATCACACCCTAATACTTATGGATCAGCCCAAAAATCTTCCTTTTATGAAGTGGGAACCCTAAGTTCACAAAGAACAACAGACACAGAATACATTAGCCGTGGCTGAAATATTTTTAACAAAAGTCAATGTGAGTGTTGCAGTGCATCTGGCTCCTCATCTGAGAACGATAAATGCTTTCAAGGCTGCCTTTATTTCCCTTTGTGCCAGCAACTCCCTCCTGAAAGAAAAATCAGGCTATTTAATCAGCTTAAGATGTTAGTGATTTGTGATGGTAATAAGCGATAAATTTCCTCTTTATCCATATCAGTCTATGCAGGCAACTTCCTTGAAGTCCCTTTTGAGGTTTCAAGACTTGTGACAACCTTTGTATGATCTGCCAATATAGGGAAAGAAAATGTATTTTGGCTCTTCCTTGAATGTAAAGCAAGTATTGTAAATATTGAACCACTGTGAAGTGCCAGACTCCCATAATGTAGGCTTAGAGTCATTGATTCTGAAAAGGAAGCTAATGAAATAATTGACCTCTTTTCCATTGCAAGCAATCTGACTTTAAAGAGAAGCTTGCACTTCTACTCTATGTAAATTGTCCAGAAAAGTAATACTGTCTTCTTATTTCTTACATGTTTATTAAAAAAAAAAACCAAAACCAAAATACACCAACAAATTAAGAAAGATTCAAAAATAGACATTTTTTGTTAGGTTATTCAAAATCAGAAAGGCTAAGGGTTTCCATTAGACTAATATGATTATAGAGGAGAGACCAGTGGTATGTGAAATTCAGGAAAAAGATTGGAAGTTTGAAAGAAAAATACATATTTTGACTAGAACTATATGAGCAACACAACTCCTGTTAACCATTTGGCTGTCTCTGTGAAAGTATCTGTTAATCCTATTCATCACGTTATAGATTTGTGTGTATATATTTAGTCTTGAGGTATTAATGTGAAACTTAAATTTTGTTGAAGCTCAAACAGCCCTTCATACTCTTTAGTGTTCTGTCCACATCTCCCAGTCCTTTGTATTAGTTTAATTTCACAAATTTTGGAAGGTGTCCCTGCCCATGGCAGAGGGGTTGGAATGAGATGATCTTTAAGGTCCCTCCCAACCCAAGCCATCCTATGATTTTATGATCTCTAGCTGTTGTTTTGAGCACTTTGGGAGAATATTACTGTACAGTTTTATACAAATGGGAAATGAAATGCTGCTCTGTCATTTCCTTTAGTACTCTAAAACACTTTACTATTATTGCAGCTTACTGGGCTTTCAAGGACTATAATGGAACTTGGAGCTTATTGGCATGGTTCAAATGAGCTGTTTGCTCTTCCATAACCTGGGGACTTCCTGCTGCTGGCTATATTCTGCAGAAATAAATGGCAATTTCTCTTCATTATTATTCATAGGGTCATAATATTCAAGATTAATGTGTGCTCGGATGGCTTAGTCATTAAAATATTCACAAATCTTGATGGTTTCATAATTTTTAACACACGCAATTTGTCCAAAAAAATTTCTACTGGAAAATTTCTCTTAGGTTATTCTTTATTCATTCTCCATCATTCATTTTGCTATTAAAACCTTTCATTCTGCTAATGAGGGAACATACACAGTATTTGCCAAAAGTGACTAGTCATTTTGTTTGACTAGATGAGAAGTTAAATCCTTCAATTACTGCATGAACTTCTATTTTGCATGTCATAAAAAAAGCCAGGATAAACACTTGCAAAACATTAATTAACAGCTCTGCTCACTTTCTGAAGGAGCCTGCAAGAAAAAGAAAAGTCAAAGTGTATCATATTAATTGTTTTCTTGGAATAAATAATCTGATTCTGTGATTTAACATATGCAGAGAAGAAGCAGAAAATGTCACAGATTTAGTCCTACAAAACACAACTGCTCACTGTGAAGGATCTCACAGGACTGATGGTCACAGGAATTTGCAGTGTGAGTGTCTACCCCCAAAATTCCTTTCCCACTTGCAATATTACCAGCTTTCCCTTTTATCTAAGAAGACACAAGCATGCCTCAAATGCCAAATGGCTTTTAGAAGATTTTGTGTTCCTTTGCTCCAGCTACTTTTCCTGTCCTGCAAATGTATCACACCCATGATTCTTCCTAACAGGGTAAAATAGAGCCATTAAAGCCATCTCCATACACAGAGTACTTGAAAATCTGGCATGGTATCTTTAGAACTGCTGTCCTCTCTTCTGTTCTATTTTAATTTATGGATTTTTTTTCCCCAGTTTATAATTTTTTTACACTCAGCATTAGAAAACCAAAGGAATACAGTAATTCTGCACATTTTATCAGTTGTGTGAAGTGTGTACTGAAAGAGAAATCAATAATAAGCAAAAAGAACCAAGAATGAGGCATGGGAACCTGGGAAAAATCTTAACGGCAGCCGTGTATGCAGACATGAAAAATTCTTTTTTTCTACTGCACTTGGTGACCGGGTCACTTGTGGAGCAGAAGTTTCCGTTTCCACCAGAGGAACAGCATCATTCTTTGTCAGTAGATACTGCTGCAGGATGGCAGGGAAAAATGCAAGCCCTTGGACATACGACTCCTCTCAGCTCTGTCTTTAAAAATCACTGCTCATGCAGCCAGCTGTCTGATTAGTGAAGGCTTTTTTGTCACTTACAAACTGTAGCACAGTATTATGTGTCAGCTAAGTTGTCAAAGATATTCACATTAATGCAGACTAAATATATTAGAGATCCACTGTGCAAACAGTAATAAATTCTTCTTAGAACAAGTTCACATACAATTTCAGTTGTAATTAATCAACCATCTAAGTATGAAATGACCTTACCTGAATTACAAACAACACATTGTGCTTACATAACTTTTCTTCTTAATAAGCAAAACTTTCTTTTTGCAAAACAAAAAAAGGTGTAATTTACTATGTTCTGAGTACTTTTTTCTTGTTATTTAATGTCCATGAACAATTTGCTTTAGGTTTTGTTGGTTTGTTTGTTTTGTTTTTTTTTTTTTTTTTTTTTTTAGCTTAAAGCTTTAGTTTTCTGATCTTATCAATAAACTATTACGTCAAACTTATGTCAGTTTTGAGTTGTATCACAGCAATTCCTGCTAGAAAAATACCCTGCACAAACAAATCTCTTACTGCTTTTGCACTTGTTATTGTGAGTATTTTGTATGGCCGTTTAGTAATTCTGATTTCATATTGAAATTGTGCTGTGAAATTTATGTAGATTTAAACTAATTGACAAGTACCTTGGTGAAGTCCTAGGATTACATTTATGAGACTTAGTTAATGTTAAGCAATGCCCGGAAAACACATTAAACAAATTTGTAACCATAGCAAAGCAGATGAAAAGAAAGCACACACTGATAAACTGGAATTTGTAACACTTTTCAGGAATAAAAAGACATGCAAGCCACTCAGAGGATTAGAACAGTGTCTTAACCAACACAAGAGCTTTACATACCCTAAAGCCTACCTAGAAGATGTAGAACACAAAACCAGGGAATAAAAAAAAAATCTCTAAAAGCTAATAACGGCCTCAAATACCAGTGAGACCCAGCTACAAATATATTTTCAGAGCATGGTGGATGTTACTACCATGTGAAGTCCTGACACTGATCTCATTTAGGCCTGTTTTGTTGGTCCACACTCATAAATGTCAGGGTCAGACACAGTTGGACCATGTATGTGTTAGAAAATGAATATAATTTGAGATTCATTCCCTTGGTTTTCAGCTGCCTTCCTTTAAAGAATTGCACTGAAAGTTTCTGAACACAGTATTAAGGATAATTAACAGCATTTCAGAGAAGAATACATTAGCTGAGAATTATTCCTCTGTCCCAGGAGTGTTTGCCAAGGGACACCTTCCACCCTGAGCAAGTGCCAGTTATGTTAATTAAGGAAAACTTGTGAAGCACAGAGGAAACTACAGTGCAATGCCAGGTTAAAATTGCTTCGGGTACTTGATTCTAACACTCCTCCTATGAAAAACTTAGGGTCTTAGACTTTAACTTATGTTTTAAAAAAACCCTCCAGTTGCTCCTGCAGTACTTCAGAGCTGAATGATGGCTACTAACCCTTCATGGATGTATTTGCACGAAAGAAAAACAATTTAGATTGTCAAAAGCACAGCTAGGATTTCAGAAATAGGCACTGATGTTTTCATTGTTTTTCAAGAAAGAAAACTTCTAAACATATTCCTTAAAATCTCCCCTCAAACAACAAAAAAGTAATGAAAAGAGGATTTTTTTTCCCCTCAGGAGATGACAGTTTGAAATTTCCACTAAATTTAGACAGAATCATATTCTCAGAGGTTGATCTGTCCCAATATAACCTATATTCTAGTAATATGATTATTCAGAAAAAAAAATTACTTCATTATTTTATTTGAATACCTTTTGCAATTTGTTGGGTGTAAATAGGGAAAGATTGCTTCTCTTGGACTAAAAATATCTGTATTGGAAGATTTTGAATTGCTAAGATTTGTTTCACCACTTGCTAGCCAAACTTCACCCAACAGATCAACTCTATATTACAATACTTCTGGAATATTGGAATAGTCATTTTGGTAAAAACAGGAGAGTAAATCAGAGAGAAGAAAGCTTATTTTACTTTGATAAGAATGTGTGAAAAGCTCTCCCAGTTAGGGTTTCTAGTAAAACTCATTCAGCCTCAAGTTAAACCAAATTGCAGCCAGTTTGTTGGGAAAGGAGTTCATTTGGTAGAACGCCAGTCACATCCACGCAACCTACAACTTGCTTGTCAAATAATTACATTATTGATCAGTAGTTCCTTTGATTAAATGTCCTCTCTGTGCCTGGGTGATGAGAAATTGCCAGTTTAGTTGTTTTTTATTTATCATATGTTGGCTCTTATTCGAATCTTTTGGAGTCAGAAAAATCCAAACAGTATAATTTGTGCTTTTTGACTCCACAACTCCAATTGCATGTCTAGACACATAAATTGATCTGCATTAGCTATTGACCTTTCCCATTGTTGGCTAATGTAGATATTTTATTTTGTATAAAATTTAGCAATCCAAATGGTAGCTTAATAAATACAAGAAGGAAAAAAAGCCCTTCAGTCCTTGTTTCACATATGAAAAGACAAAGCCACCACATTTCTGTATTTTGCTTTTCTGATTTTTTGGTGAGATTTTTCAGCATCAGAGTTTTAGAGGACAAAGCACAACCATTTATTCCAGTAAAAACAAGTCACAGGCCTGCAATGTGGTACTGTCAGTATTTGAATGGAATCATTATACATTTATCTTTGGTCTTACAGCCTCCCTTACTGAACAGCTCATGCACCATGTATGTAAAAGTTCAAGACAATTCAAATTCTTCTAGAACAACAAGTGACTTTATTCAAAGTCAATATAAAAGTTTATGTTCAGTGGATCTATACTAAAAACCTTTGAAATATAAATAGAAGCATAATTTAATTTCCTTTTTACTAGATAATCTACAAAATGCAGTTATGTCTTCCAACGTTACTGAAATTTTGGTTATTGTGATCTAAAAAATGTTACCCACTTAGTATTTTATCCCTGCCAAAGTGAGATTATGCCATTAACCTACTTGGTGACTCTCAAACATTGGAATAGGTTGCCCACAGTGGCTGGGGAGGTCTCCATCTTTGGAGAAATTTCATCTGGGCATATTCTGTGTGAGGTGACCTTGCTTGGGCAGAGTGTTGAACTAAATGCTCTGAAGAGTCCCTTCCCCAGAGGTTCTGTGGTTCTGTTTAGCAGAAGTATTGAAGACAAGATAATTTATATTCCTATCATACAATCTCTTGACATAAAAAGTGGGATTTTTCTTTTCTGTGTAACAGATCTACATTAAAATGTAAGTAAAAAATGTAAAAAGATTCCACTTTCAGCAATGACTGAACTGAGTCTTTTTGATAAAAGGACTGAGGGTGTTTTATCTCACTGATTGTAATAAAATCTGTCACAGACAGAAAGACCAAATTCATCTCTCCAGTCTGTGGTAACAACTGAGGGTGTGATCCACAGGTAGAAAACTCCACTTGCTATTTCCACAAAAAAAAAAAAAAAAAACCAAACCCAAAACCAACCAAGCAACAACAACAACAAAAAAGCCAAACACAAAAAAAACCCAGAAAAATGATGCTGATAAGCATAGTAGACAAATGAGGTTGAAGTCAGTAGAATAAAAGGCATTGAAACATGGAAACCTGGTCAAAAATTGCTTATTGCATTAGAATATCTGTAAGACAATGCCATGAACAGGATATTCAGAGAGCTTGTGTCCTTCCTGGAAACCATAGCTGAATTCCTGGCTGTTGGAGCTGCATGGAAGTGCTGGCAGTGCCTCCCGAGTCCTCTAACAATGAAGTCACAGTCTCAATAGACAAAGAATTAGAGGCAGCTACCAGGTCTCAAGAATGTTTAATCTGGGGCCACCCTACAGGTCTGTTCTCTTGTTTTCTGTCTATCCAAAGGCCTCTTTTGCTAGTGGGGAACACATTGTCCAGTAGCAGCATGCTATAATCAGTGTGCTATTATCCAAATATTCTGACATGCTGGAATTTGGGAGCTCAGCTCTTAGCGCAGCCACGATGACAAAGGTAGAATGATGAAATTTTGACTTGGATTCATATCAAGATGCTTGGCTGGCATCATGGCATTCATGGAGGGAATTCAGAAGCAGCTGGATTTCTGAGGAACACTTTCTGTGCTGCAGATCTCATTTCTGTGAGGACAAAGTAGTAAAGACTTACCCTGCTCTCATTACAAAGCAGAGGAAATCACTGGCATCAGATGAGTACTGCTACCACAGGAGAATACAGATAAACAGGCTTAGAAAAACTGAGACATCTGGAAAGATGGAGTAAAAATTATACAGAAAATACAGTATGTAACAGTACAAGTGTCTAATAGAAAAGCAGCTCAGGAATGCAGCCAAAAATCTCTTCACGTGGGTCTGTGCTCACCTCAGATGTTCACCATGGATCTGCACTGTTGTTGAAAATTGCCTGCCAGGCACACAGGATGTGAAAATTACTGTCTGATGAAAGGGAAAAGCTTAGAGCACTACCCTTTAGTCTACTGTCTTCCACAGAAGCAAGACGGATACGTGATGGTCTCTTTTCCACCCACAAAACAAAAATTTCATACAAAAACTTCTTCCTGCCACAAAGGAGTCAGGAAGAAGTAAAACCAAGATGATGGATAAAAACTCCCCTCTCATGCTGTGACCTGCACTGTTTGCTGCCCAGCTTCTCTGCAAGCAAGCTGTGAGATGAAGGTGTTATATATGTTATTAAAGCCCCCCAAACTCTCCAAATGAAAAACAGTTCGTATGGCCCTCATGTGTTTTACATCACAGTGTCTGTTCTCTAGAAAACTTCCTCTGCTCAAGTAATCTTCATGATAGGGTAGGGGACTGCTGATCTACTTTTCAAATTGTTCCTCACCTTCATATTCACACACTCTTATCATTGGGCAGTCTTCTGTTCTCTCCTTGTAATCTTCTGTCTGCTTCTGGTAACTCCAAATTTCTGATTTTTTTCAATGCTGGGTCATTTACTTGAATCAGTTCTTTGAAAGAAATGGCCTTTTTGCAGACTTCTCATGTATTTCTTGCTTCTTCTCCGGGGAATCCAAGACAAATTACTTTATTCTAAAGGCGTTCTTTCACTTCTGTATCCTTCATCCTCAGCTCTTTTTTTAACCAAAAAGAGGTTGTGCTCTGCCTCCACTGCCAGATTTGTTTACCAATAATTATTCAAAAATTATCAAGAACTACCATTCCACTCTCTCCCAAATTCCCTTTTATGCATGGGAGGAATTTCTTTAATTAATTTTAGCTCTGAAAAACTCTTTGCTGTAATTCCAAGCAGCTGCTGTACTGTCCCCACTGTTAATGAGCTTTGTCTTGATATGGCTCAGAGAAGGACAGAAAGGGCCATGCTGGCTAAAATTGTTTGAAATTGGTTTGCAGCATGCAAAATAAACTGGACAGCTCCTGTGTGAAATGGATTGCAGTGTCACTCCCCCCACTGTGGAAATTTAATCTGGCTGGCTGGTGAGAATGAGACTCACAGCAGGGGCAGAAGGTATTGACTTTTCCACTTTTAAAAAAAAAATGTTATTTTTATTTTGGAATTGACCGGGGCTGTTTCATCTGAATTGTCATTTTTAAATAATTGTCTTAGTAGAAGCAGTGTGTTTCAACCTTCTGTCATCCTTTGAGAATTCAGGCTAGCTGTTTGCTTAGAGAGATGCAGCCTGACACTCTGAACCTACACACAGTGTGAAAAATTGCTTTGATCAGCTTGTGTTTATAATTTAAGTCAGTAAAATAGAATCCTCACTAATTGTGTTCAAGGCATGATGTATTGTGTAATCCACAGAGAGATTCATTTCAAAAACATTGTAACCACAAAACCAGCTGTTCCACTGAGTCATTTTCCCAACATGCAACTTAAAGCAAAACATAGCAAAAACCACTCCCATAACTTATTTCTGTTGATGGAGTAGGATAATGCTGGAAATGTGGGGGAAAACAACAGAAAACTCATCTCTACAATCCTTTTTATACCAGAAGTTTGGAAAAAGAAAAGAAAGAGCCTTTGGAGTTAAAAAAACCCGGTAAAACCTCAGTTTTGAAGAGATATTGGTGTCCTAATTAAATTAGAGCAAGCCATGCATTGATAGTCAAAAACAATTTGCAAGTATAGGAATGAGTCTAAAATTAGATTGAATGGAATTAAAATAATGAACCAAGATACAGCAATGCAATACTTAAAAAATTCATGTCACAGAGCTGCTTGTGTGCATATTTTCATGGTGTTTAAGCCTGATACAGGCTCTGGAAGAGAAGCTAGTAAGAACTGGTAAAGCAGGTGGAGGAAACTGCACTACCTGAAAAGAAAAAAAAAACCAAAAAGATAAAATGTACTGCAGGCACAGCTCTTTCATCAACAGGAAGTTGAATGAGCAAGTGAAAAACCCTTTTCACATTTAGAATGACCTTTCATCCCACCCAACTTTTGTAGGGAAATTATAAGCTAGGTTCAAGTCTTATGCTGAATTCCAAACATTTTCTTTTCCCTTGGAGGGAAAGAAATTAGAACTTTTAAGAATTTTATGACTGTTGCAGGGACCAGAATTTGATTTGCAGTCCAGAGGTGTTCGCCTCCCGTGTTGGCGCTCTGGAGACCCAGAGCGCCGAGGCGTGACGCGGATGTGCTTCTGTCGTTTGCAGATATCTCCATAAGCCTGCTGTCCCTGGTTGTCACAGCCTGTGGCCTGGCTCTGTTCGGTGTGTCCCTGTTCGTGTCCTGGAAGCTGTGCTGGATCCCGTGGCGGGAGCGGGGTTTGCCCTTCGGGAACAAGGACAGCAAGCAGGAGCCGCTGCACTACGCGGACGCGGACGCCAATGAGCGCGACTACAGCGAGGACTACCTGGGGCAACCCGCCGCCTACCCCGAGGCCTCCATGAAGATCAGCCACACCTCCCCTGACCTCCCGCTGGACACCCAGGCGGGAGCCAAGGAGAACTGCGTGCCCAATGTGCGGATGCAGCGCCAGACCACTGAGCCCACCTCGTCTGCCCGGTCAGTAACTCCAATTTCTCTCTGTTATTTGTGAATACAGCCCAAAAAGCAC
>VXBC01011093.1:220750-236435 GCA_013399945.1 Ploceus nigricollis
TAAAATCCTAAGACATCACAACTACTGTCTCATTGGTGCTTTTCCCTCAGGGGCTGGATAACACAGAGCCCTGCATCCCTTAAAAGCACCGGGACAGCCTAGATTTAGCTTGTAAAGCATATTCATTTGCACTTTGCACTGGTGCCGAACACTCAGTAATATCTCCTCAAAGATTTTTCCAAAGAAGAAAAGTAGGGCAAGCTAATGAAACTCTTGCAAGAGTTAGAAATAGGATTTAAAAATCGTAGATTTTAGCCACAGTCATGACTGTGGGGGGAAGAGTGACTGAACAAGAGTCAGTGAAGTCTCCAGGGGAACTGGAAAACCAGTACACGAGGGAAGAGGAAAGGGGGAGGCTGAGAGTGTGTGCAGGGGCAGGTGAAAAAAGGATTATGTTTCATACAGTGAGAATAAGGATCAGCATGTGAAGAGCCAGTAAATATCTGAGTCAAAGCAGAGGCACTTCATTTGGAGGAGGTAGAGCACTGGCCCAGTGGCTCTTTGCTAGCCTCTTCTTTTTATTCCTCCACAGGATATTCTGGGCCTCTCACTGCCATGAGGTGCTTAAGGTCTGAATTTTTTTTTTTGGCTTTGGTGACATGATAGTATTTTGTCCTGGAAATGACTAATGTAGAGCCACAAGATTATGTATTTATTATGCAACAGGAGAAAAAAAAATTAGGATAGCACATAAGAGGCTGTTCCTGCTTTAAGCACGGGTAAACAGATATTTACCAGGAATGAATGAACAATTACAGCAGAGGAACTCTTGCTGATTACATTCAATATAGATAGCTTTGGATTAATCCTGTGCTGGCATTTTCCACATGCTCTTTCTATGTTCAACCTGAGCTCCTTGTGCTCCAAAACACTGAGCGATTGCTGCATATGAATAGGACAATAAAATGGAACTCATAAAAGATTAGGGTTTTACCTAATTCAGCTTTCACTTTCACATCTCCCTACCTCAACAGGGATTGAAAATTTAATTTTTGTTACCATTCATGAAGGAGAAATTTCAGTCACAGTAAGTGTGAATTATTAAATTTCACTGGACCGAAACTAAAAGCAACTTTCTTATCCTCAGCTAATGAAAGTAAAGGAGCTTTTCAGCCAAAGTACCTCAGAGTTTATTACATCAGGTGTGAGAGAAAAAGGAAAACGATTGTTGGGGTGATCAGCAAACCATTTCAGCCCAGCTTGAGACATGGGAACAGACACTGATGTGGCATTAGCAGTCTGGTGCTGAAGGTCAGCTCTCACAAACTCTGGGTCTCAAGGTTTATCCCTTTGTTAAAAATCCGATCCTGTCGTACGTTACGGAAACACGCCAGACGTGAACGGGACCTTCAGCGTCTGCACAGCCTGTTTCAATTCTTTCTTTTTGGCTTTAAGGCACAACTCCCTCCGGAGACAGCTCAACCTGTCCAACCCTGACTTCAACATCCAGCAGGTCCAGAAGCAGGAGCAGCTGACGGGCATCGGCCGCATCAAGCCAGAGCTGTACAAGCAGAGGTCGCTGGACACGGACGATGGCCGGAGGAGTAACAGCAAGGCCTGTGGAAAACTCAACTTCATCCTCAAGTACGACTGTGATCTGGAGCAGCTGATAGTGAAGATTCACAAGGCCGTCAACCTGCCGGCAAAGGACTTCTCTGGAACTTCAGATCCGTACGTGAAGATATATCTGCTCCCCGACAGGAAAACAAAACACCAGACTAAAGTGCACAGAAAGACCCTAAATCCAGTATTTGATGAAGTTTTTTTATTTTCTGTCCCCTACAATGATCTCAACACAAGGAAACTCCATTTCTCTGTGTATGACTTTGACAGATTCTCCAGGCACGACTTGATTGGCCAAGTGGTAGTGGATAATTTTTTAGAGTTGGCAGATTTTCCCAGGGAATGTAATATTTGGAAGGATATTGAATATGTCACCAATGTAAGTATTATATTTTTTCTTTTTTAATTTTATTTTTTTCTGACTTTATTTCCCTAATCTGATTAAAACTGAAATTGTCTGTTGAATTTGTGAAGGAAAATACTCTATTCTCTCTCTTTCTCAAGCTTTGACCTTAATCCTGGGAAATTGACAGTACATTTTCAGTCTTCATTTCTTGTTCTTTGGATATATTAAAGAATGTTTTATGTAGGAGACAGTGGGTTTAGTCATTGCCCTGCTGATAGGGCAGAAATGCCGGAGAATGTTTTAATCTTACTTAATCTGAAACTTACTTAAGGAAATATTGCTTTTCTTATTTTGCCTGTCTTCCTGTTTTGCATGATTTTTTATGTAACTTACAGCACACTAATCAGCCAGAACTGCATATTCAACATTTCTTATGTAGCAATCTTCAGTTCTTCAAAAGACTGAAGACTTTATTCTCATAAAGTCAGAAAACCCCACAGCTATAATCCAGCCAAACAGAGTTCAGACAATGCTGTTCCATGAAAAGAAGTGAACTGAGTTGGTTTAACTCTTTGTTTGGCATTGCTGTGTTCCCAGGGAAATGAGGAATGTATTTTAGAAGTCTGTATTTCAGTTATCCCAGAGTCTCTCTTATCAAGTTCTGTGCAGGAATCCAAACAGTGATTAGATATAAAATCATGGAAATTGCTTCCAAAAAAGAAGGAGCTTTCTACTCAGAGCAGGAGCCAACCTCCTTGTAATGCCATTAGAGATGAATCCCACACATCCTTGGGAGGACAGACCTTCAGTGAGAATGATACATTGCAGAAATCCACAGGGGTGAAGGCACCAGTGCCAAGTGTTAGGAAACATTTCATTTGCTATGTCAAACCATACTCCAGTGGAGTGCACATTTTAGAGTCAAATAAACCAGACATCATTAGCAGTAAGATCAAAGGGTAAGTTTGTTAGACCTCGGTTCAGGAAAGCACTGAAACATCTGCTTAGCTGAGAATAAGAAAAGTAAATTGAAAAGTAAAGGATGTTCTGAGACAAATAACTTGCCTGAATTCAGACTCTCACCTTATACCTCTGTGGTCTGCTAACATGCCCATATTACAGACCAAACTGATTAATTTTTTTTTTTTTCTTGGAAATTTCTTTATGGAAATGGATATTTTCCCAGCTTTAAGGAGAATTCTCTGCACAATCCTGTCCCTCATGAGGATGGAAGTGCAGCAGCAGCACAAACAGTTCCTCGCTTGCGGTACAGGCAGGGGCAGGGACACTTGGTGTCAGGGAGGATAAACCTGGCTTTTGTAGAAGTTCCTGCTTTTCAGCTGCAAGGGAAAAGTAAAGATATGACAGAGCAGATGACAGTCATTCCAAGTGAAAGGCTGCCTTCATACAGCATTAAGTGTCCAAAGATCAACTTCATTTTTCACAGTCAACTGAAAGCTGAATGTGCACGCACACTGGGGCTGCTTTGATATGAACGGGTCATTTTTCCCTGCTTTAACTTAGGCAGAAGATTGGCTCTGGTATTTTCTTTTGTATCACTTCTTCCAAATTTCAAAAGTGATGCAGCATATCATTTGTATTCAGATTTTCTGTAATATATGAAATGAAATTCAGAACTGAAACATGAGTCATTTATTAATTCCTCCTGATACCAATTCTCCCATGAAGTGTAACCTTGTTTATCCAAACAGAACACACGACCTGCCATCTAGACTTGTCACTGGCTTTCCAGCTAACAGAGGCCTTTTCAAAGCAAGTGACTCATGGCACATAGGAGACACATCCAATTTTGGCTAATGTGAGTTCTGAGATAAGAGTATCAGATAAATGAAAGTGTGGAGTACCCGGCTTACCAATTAACATTTCCGAAATTTCAAAGGTTAGAATTCATTCCATGAGGTTATGAGAAATACTCCATGCATCATTTAAGAAACCAAGTTTCAGCCCATTTTCTTGTCTGTGTAGCTGAGATATCTCTCAGCCTGACAGCAGAAGCTGGATCCTGATTCAGGGCTACTTGGTGAGGCTGCTGCAGTGAATCCTCCTGTGGCTGCTCTCCAGGCCAGCAGACAGCTTTAGTGAAACTCAGAAAGAAATTTTGGCAAAGTTTTGAGCCCCATTGGGAAGTTTATGGTTGGAAACCAAAACTGTGTCAACCGTAACAGGTTTTCAATAATTTATATTCGAGTGTCGTCTTGTTGCAAATAATAATTAGAGAACAGAAAAATGCTGGGCAAAGTCACTGAAGGGAATTCACTTTATGTAGGTCAGCAGAAAGTGCACACAGGAAGGATATTCCTAGGAAATGAATGAGAAAAAGGGAAGCTCCACACAAACTGCACATGACAGGTTTCTCATACTTCTGAAGAGTACAATTCATTTTAATTCCTTGTTCATCTTATTACACTGCCTAACCAGCGAGCCCAAAGGCCTTTATTTTACATTCTCCATTTTATTATGTTCTAATCCAATTTGACACAGCAATATAAAAGAATGTATCAAATCCTTCTCTGCCCAGCAAAATGTCCTACTTCAACTGAGCGCTGCAGATTGTGCCTGAAATGTCAACTTTACTGCAAACAATGCCATTAAACTGACCTATTATGCCATGTGCTTTCTTCTGTCTTCTAATAACACTGGAAGATTTTTTTTTTATCCTAAACCAGCATTTTTCATTCTTTAGACTATAATATCTGTTACCATCCTAGAGTTTGAAATTATTTCGTAACACAGACACATGTCAGCATAAAAATTTTTTACATGCTTAAAAGCAGTCTGGTGTCAAAGACGAATCTCCAATATCAAAATGACTGTTCTTCTAATCCCAGGTTCTCTGAGCATAAAATCTCTCTCCTGTAACACTGACACTTTTTCCAAGCAGGAAAAAAGCAGCAGTGGGCTGTATAATGGTAGAAATAATTAAGTGGATCAACTTTAGCATGAGCATGAAATGAACTAGATAAGCTTTTTTTTTATCTACCAGTCAGATTACACTGGTTTCTGGCTTAGCAAGAAAAAAAGACACTTTTTATTTTTAGCCTGGGTTTCTTTTGTTGTCATGTTTTGTTTAGTAGCATCTAAAACATAGTCAGGGTTTGGGGTGGGGTTTTTGGTTGTACTTGTTCACAAAGTGATGGCATGTTTGAAGAGAAAAAACAGGTGGTTGATATTGCCTTGGTTGCCATCTTCAAACTCAAGTGGGATCAAGCAAAAACACCTGGTTTTGTCACAAGATAAAATGGAAAACCATGAAAGAAGAAGGTGTCAGATATGAAGCAGGAAGGTGTCAGATGCTCCATTTCGGATAAAGGAAAACCTTCTCTTTCAGAAGGTGCCAAGTGTCCTCTTACATGACTTGCTGTGCCCCTAGAAAGGAAAATCCTTTGTCAAAAGTTGCTTGTTAAACATCACTAGGCAATGCAGGGCACAGAGAGCGTTTCTGCCAGCTGGAAGTACAGCTCTGGTTCCTCCTGGCTCTTGGGATTCTCAAAGTGCTCAGCACTTGATAAGCAGGTAAACTTTCTTGAGGAGTTTTCTCAACTTAGATGAGAGGGATAACTGGAGTAAGGAAGTCATTTTAGCAGGAAAATTTGTGGAAAATTGTGGTCTTAGAGTATAATAGCTTCTGCCACTGATGCTATCTTTTCAGTTGTCAAATATAGTTATGTTTAATATCTAGGCATGCAACAACGAAGACTGCTCTTTTTTCTGAATGTTTAAGTTCATATGTACACTTTTTAAAAAATCCTATTCCTAACACCCCATTGGCAGCTTTCTCTCATCTCAAAAAACCCCAGTATATCAAGGTGCGAATAGAAATGGAAACATAGGGAAATATTTCTGACTCTAAGAGAGAAGAGAGTACAGAAACAAGACCCTGGGTAATACAGACAGAATTTGAGAAGTAACATGCCGCAGACTTTAAGGAATGTGTTTACTAAAACCCAAATGAGAGTTATGGATAGTTCAAAGCTATGAAGAGACATGAGCTGTATATCAAACTGCTCACTTTGACATCCAGAAAGAGCCAGCATGTGCCAGAAATTTCAAAGCCAAGAAATTGATTTCATCTGTTTGTAGGAATCTTCCATCTCTGTTAGTCAAAACACACTAGGTCAAAAACACAACAGTGTATCAGATAATGCTGAATTCCTTTTGCACAGATTCAGGAAATAAAAGCATATTGAAAAAAAAAATTGATTTAAGATGCATGTTGAAATGCATGTTAGTGTTTGGGCAAGGAGAGAGTTAAAAATTAGGGTGCCTATAAGTATTTGAAATTCTGCATTCTAAAAATGCTAATTGTTCACTGCTGTTGTTCTTGAGTTTGCCCAAGCAAGAAAGATTTGAGAATTTTTATTTTTAGGCATTTATGTTGTATAACTGAGATGCAACTGGAATCATAACATCACCAGAAGGAAGTTTCAAGTTCCCTGTTTTGGAGATGTTAATGCCAACCACAGTATGTGTGGAAGAGAGATGAAAAGAGACTAAATTTTTCAGTCAGTTGTTCATGGAAAGCATAATAAAAGTATAAAATACTGAAATCTGAACTGGAAAAATCTTCCTCAAAGGCTGCATTGTTCAGGTCCATTCCTGCTAAGAGCTATGAGCAGTTCAGCATCTGCCAAATGCACATGAATAGGTGCCGCTCATAAGGCTGAGGACTTAAACCCTCAAAAACTGAGGAAAATAAACATTCTTTGAAAGAAATAGGTAAATCCTGCCCCTTGCTCACCCACAGAGGAACAGGCTTGGCCAACAAGGACAGGACTTGCTCAG
This sequence comes from Ploceus nigricollis, assembly GCA_013399945.1. Lineage (NCBI taxonomy): Eukaryota > Metazoa > Chordata > Aves > Passeriformes > Ploceidae > Ploceus > Ploceus nigricollis. Next base: position 227,463 of record VXBC01011093.1, read on the forward strand.
GACACGGCGCTGCTAGTGGCAGAGTTGAGAGCAGGTCCAGGATCTGCAGATTCCTGGCACCAGCCTTAATCCACTCTGCTTGCACTGCTTATCTCCCTCGACAGTGTGCAGACTCTGGAGCTGGCAGGAAGTCAGCTAAGTCCACCTACTCCAGTTCTAAAAACTGTTTAGCTTGTCAAGATGTTTTAGCTAGTGTTTCTGAAATCTCTGTTCTGGCAACTTGCAGGGTTTGGAGAAGTAATGGCAATGAACAAGGGCTCAGAAAAGCCTTTAAAATATTTACAGTGGTTAACAAAATTTTTGAATTTGAGGAGGAACAGACACAAACCAAGTCTCTGTTTATGAATTGAAATCCAACTCATCAATGTCAAGTGCCATATCTACTTTTTTTTTTTGTGTCAGTAAAAGAGAAACAAAAATGGATGATTTTTTTTTTTTTTTGAATACAGAAAACCTATCCTGTATTAACCTGTTCTATTTCTTTAGGCTTTGGCATCAGGGAACCAACCAGTTATGGTTGGGAAGATGTACCTATTTAATGATTTGCAAATGCAAGTCTCTTTAGAAGAGACAGGTTTGCAAATCCATGAATCCTTCCTGTTTAAAATCATGGCAAAAGCTTAGCAGCAACAACATCTATTTCATGGCTATTTTAAAGCAGTAAACACAAGGGATAAGATCCACCTTGTTTAATGAATTTGTTTAAAAATTAAAATGAAAAAAAAAACAAAAACAAAAAAAACACAATCAAAACCAGAAGTTCTCAAAAAACCCAAAACCAAAAAGCATAATTGCCTTTGAGAGGCAGATCAGTGGATATTTATCTTCTCCTGAGTCACAAGGTCACCCTTTGTTGCATGATTTTTTCTGTCTATTCTTAATCAATTGTACAGAAAAAAAAAAGAAAGTGCATGTCTAATGAATCATTTCATGGCCAAAAGATGCTGGAAAGTCATAGATCTTTAATCCTTCCAGTTCCTAAGGGTCACCACAGTAAGGAGGAAATAGAAATTAATTAGGCTTCAGCATCAGCACAACAGGTATAGTACTCAGTGTACAGCAGAGAGCAGCTGCAGCCAGTGTTTTTCTTTTTAAACACATTTTTAACTACTATTTAAATGCATTAGTTTTCAAAGCTGGGCTTTTCCTTATGTCTTTTGGGGTGTTTTTCTTTGTAAATTTAATGACTGTAATAATTACTTTGTAGAAGATTTGTCAGGAATGCCATACATTTAAATGGTTAGGGGCCAGCACTCAGCATGGCTAAACAAAGGACAGGCACGGTTATGTGCAATCACACAGGGTAGAGATAAAATACTCACAGGTTTTCAAAAAATTAAAGGCAACATATGCCTAATTCTGCTGGAGCAACTGGGTAATGGTGAGACTAATAAACAGCAAAACTTGGGAAGGGTCAGGAGTAAAAAAAATAGCCAGGAGTAAAAAAAAAAGCCAAGTGCCTTGGAGAACAGTGGTTTGATAAGGAATTTTTTTCTGTTGGTCCTGAGTGGTACAAGCACTGCAAGCTTGGCTCTAAAAGGAGTGAAGACTGTTTCATGCAAGAGATTTCTCAACAGCCTTGTAATTCCACAGGCATGGCCAGAAACAGGATGGATCCTGTAATATCACTGAGGCTTCAGCTACCATTTACTGGGGGTTTGGGAGCAGTTTAAGGAAATAATAATTCAGAGAGTTGTGTCTGTGTGTATGCACCATGTGAAGTTTACAGAGCCCGGGAGTGTGGCCATCAGAATTTCCAAGGGAGCTTTTTCAGGATGGATATTTCTCAACAAAAAAAAAACCCTACATACAAAAAAACAACCAAACAAAAGAAACTGAAGCAACCAAAAGAATAAAAACAAAACCTATGCAGTAGAAATGGCATCATTCCAGTTAAAAAAATTAATAGAAAAAAGGTACTTCAAAGTTAGTATTTTGAGAAAACTGAAATTTCAAAATAAGATAATTTGATTTCTCATTTGGAATGCCCTTCTATGACTATATTTTAAAGTATTTTGAAAGCAAATTTTTTCAAGTCAAGTGATGGGTATTCTTCAAAATGGAAAATAACTCAAAATTCCTTATCAAATGAGAATGCTGCTTTCTAAACTGATACTTTCCCTGCCCATCAGTGCTGCATCTTCTTGAGTTCACCGTGGTCCCTGTATCCTCCATGTTTCCCTGGTACAACAGCCCCAGAACAGCAGTGGCATATGAAGAATATTTTCCTCCACACATTAGCTGCATGCTGAAAAAGGTCAGACACCATCCTAAATTCCTGCTTCCTTGTTGGTGGAAGTGTCTCTAAGTGTCCCTGTTCCACACGTCCCCCTTCTCCTTTCTTCTCACCCTCCTCTGCCAATCCTTTTTTTCCCCCAGAAATCTCTCTCAAGCAAGGCTCTGGGAGAGAAAAAGCTCACAGCAACACTGACTGCACATAAACCAAAGTCCAAATGTGATCCCGGTCAGCCAAGCCTGTCCTTCAATTGTACCATCCAAAATTGTCAGTGGGAGCTGCAAATACCAAAAAAATCCTGCTCCAGTATTTTACAATTCATAGGCAGCACTTCTTGAAGATGAGCAAAGAGCATTTTCACAGTGCTAGGACTAAAATAGCTGTATTAAAGGGATCTTGGTTGTAACCATTCTGCACATAATTCAGGATTAGACTGTGCCATAGCCTTTTTTTCTACAGGGTTATATAACTTTCAATTTAAACATGTATTTAGCCAGGCAGGAGAAAAAAAATCACTTCAAACACACATTTAATTATTGAACAGTTTGGGAATGCTTACTCCGTCTTTTTTTTTCTAGCAGAGGTCACAAAAAGCATTTCAATAGCTTATGGATTTATCAAAATTTCTGCAAAATCCTACTCTTTAAATTAAGTTTCAATATTTGGAGCCAAACTTGAAAGTATTCTTCCCTCTGAACATGCTGTGCTTATGTGAAAAGCCTCAAGCCATTTTTAGCCTTTAATCCCCACTAGATATCACAGCCATCAGGCATCTTTCTCCACCAAACAGGGTATTTCAGAGTTTTACAGTTCCCTCTCTGTGCAGTCTGTTTACCCAGTCCTCATGTTGTTTTGGCAGGGCCTTTTATTTAAGAGTAAGTGGATTTTTCTGTTCCAGGTTCCTCAGGGATTCACTGTAAGTGTGCCCTGAATCACAGCAGGATATCCTGGGAGCTGGGGCAGGGGACAGCAGAGCTGTTTGGGAAGCACCTCCAGCACACCAGGTCCAACAAGCTGGCATGCTAACACAGCCTGAAATGTGGATGTGCCAGGGCACAGTCCTGCCTTCATGTTCTCTAGTACACCTGGGACCCAGGTGGAAGGGACAGTGCCACTACACACAGGCTCTTCTCTCACCAGAAGATTTGTCTGACCCCCTTCAATGTCTTGTTAGAGGATGTCAGCTGTGTCACACTTTATCCTTTCAGGATTCCAGGATCTGTAACAGAGGATAAAATATCATCTGTACAGAAGGGAGGAATTGCTGGATCATAACTAGTGCTAGGAGGTATGAGATTAAATTATAGATCTTGCCAAAATTAAGATAAGGCTATACCATTTGCTAAATAATCACATGAGGACTGTCTTCAGACCTCTCCACTGCCCTTGTAGGGAGAAAACACTAGAAGCTGCAGCTGAAGTGGGAGCTGACCTGAGGAGAAGGACATATTATTCCCACAATATGTGTCTATATATGTATCTATAGATTCTCTAGCTTTTCTCCTCATCCAGGAAACTTTGAACTGCCATAAATGACAGTAGGAACTTCAAAGGGCACACAAACCATTTTTCCTAGGATTTAGTGCAAGATTGGCTGTGCTGGTCAAGCAGGGTGCTGATAATGCCGAGGCTGTGGATTCAATCCCTGTAAGGGTTGTGCACTGAAGGGTTGGGATGGGTGATGCTTGTGGGTTCCTTCCAACTCAGAATATCCTGTCATGCTGTGAGAAGTATAATTCCAGGTATTGTGGAGGCCCTGTTTGTCCCTGGGTGGCCGTGGAGGTCAAGGTGTGTGGCAGCTTTTCTGTGTTCAGTCACAGCCCCTCAGAGCACGAGGGCTCTCTCTGTAGAGAGCCTTGCCCAGGTCATTGCAGAGAGATCCACAGCTCTGCCCCTCCATTCTTTCACTTAGTGAAAAATAGACAGCCAAACCACCCAGGGGAAGAGGGGCAGAAGGCATCACTCTTTCATCCTAAGTGAGCTATTTTTCTGAGAGCTGAGCTGAAGAAACAGCAGCAGAGCTGAGGACCTGACTGAAAGCTTTTCCATCGAGATTAATCAGCCCCAACTTTATGATGCCTTTGCAGCAGAGAACTTCATTTGAATTCACTGTTTCATTTCATTTCCTGTCATGTGCGCTCATTTCTCTAAACATTCTGAATACATGTGTATCAGGAACAACATAAAAAGTGTGGTGTTCCCTGCAAAAAAAATCCAACAGGCCATGGCAACATCACTTTGTGCTTGCCTGGGGAAGATTAAATGACAGACACACAAATCTCTGAATTCTGCACTGGTTCTCACGAAGGCAATGCATGCTCAATGCACACTCCAATTCTAAAATCATGGATATTACGACCCCTGTAGCTAGTCTTGCTGAAGATACTGGAAGTATTCACAGGGGTAAATGAGGCAGAGAGGCTTTTGCAATGTCTGAGCCTTCCTGTGGCTCCCTAACAGAGATTTAGAGTGAGCATTTCACACCATGTACTGTGGAGAAGTGACAGGCTCAAATGATGGGAATGCATTAGCAATGTCTGTGCTATCATGACATTTGAGATTTGTGTAGCTACATTCTTCTGGCCCTTCATTGCTTGATTAAACACCTTGCTCTATTTACTCAAGAAAACAGGAGTCACAAGCTACCTCTTACCTTAGTGAGTGCTCAATCATTCACTACTCCCTTCACCAGGCAAACTTCAAATTAAAGCTATGTACACCATCTGGAAGAGGATTCCTGACTAGTGGTGGGATCTTGCTTGTGATGGGCAGGGAAGCAGAAAACAACTGACAGCTGGAGGTTTTCACAGTGGGTTATATGAACTATTGGGGAAAAATCCCCCATTCAGGTATCTGGGGCAAACCTGGCATCTAAAAAAATAGCAGTGTATCACAACATCAGGAAACATCACCTTTCTTGCCAGGCAACCAGTTACTGACATCCTCAGAATGTGTGTCTAAAGTCATTGGCCCCCTACCTAACATCTCCTCCTGTTTCCTGCAGTAAAATTATTTGGAAAAGAGCAGTGAATAGGAGAAACACTTTGAAGGTTAACTCCAAAGAACAAAAGAACAATTCTCCATACTGTATTTTGTACATCTGTTTTCAGAATTCATTGAACTCTAGATGTGTTTTCTCTTTAAAAGTATACTGGGGTTTTTTAAGTATTTTAAAAGCCAGCTGTGATTTAATCAACCATCTGATCTGCATTATGATAACTCTTCGGAATAACCCCAACAATAAAATAAATATGTATGCAGTAAAGTGAAACAAAAGTGTGTACAAAAATGATAGAAAAAACCAGCAGACTTTGGTTTCAAGCACCCTAGAGAGATATTTATGATCATCAGGAAGAAAGGAATCACTTAAAAATAATGAAAACCTTTCAATATCTGCACTTCACTGAGCACAGAATCTTAACAATAAATGCTAATTTAACTATAAACTTAGCTCTGTTGGGACCACCACACTTTATGCAGGTAGAAATGAGTAGTGCTCAGGATTAGATTCTGACTCTACTGTAAAGTCAGAGAAAAAATTCCCACTGAAGCTCAGATTTCAGGCATGTCCTCTTGCTATAGTCTGGAAATAGTATCTTGTAAACAGTACCAAAAGACAAATGAAATCATGTAAACAGGTAGCCTGAGCTATACATCAGGAAATGCAATGGAACTGAAGAATAAGCAAATTACCACCCTTCTATTCCTCTCTACAAAAGAAACACCTGACAATGACCTGCTCAACAAAGATTTGAAGTATCTTTGAAGTATCCTCCTCCCCCAAAATCTGATGATTAAAGTGTGAGCGAGCCATCAACTTTGGTTTTGAAGAAAGCAGATAGGGTTCTCTCCATCAGAAATTACCTGAGTTCAACATCTGCTTCTTCAGTTTCTGACTGGCTGCAGCCATCCTGACAGAATGAAGACAGATTATTTTCTCCCAAGGTTTCTGCTGTGAGCACCCTGACCCATCCCTTTTGGTAACTCAGGATTGTTTCTCATTTTCCAGCTCCTTTTCCAAATCCTTCACTTAATGTTTAGAGCACCGGCATTCTTGGGCAAGCCATGAAAAACACTTCATTTGACACCAAGCCTTTATCATAAAAGGACATATAAAAAGCTTCTTATCCCATCTGTAACAATAATACTTTGTTCATTACAATATAGATATTTTCAAAAACAAATGTATCTATAGCGTTAGATGCTCACTGTCTTCATCCCCATCATCATGTTCTTCTCAAAAGTTACTTATTTTGGGAAACCTTTCAGTGCTAAATCAGCACACACATCCTTCTTTTCTGACAGTTTTGAGTGAGGACAGTCAGAGATAAGTACACTAAATTAATTCAAAATCATACTCCAAAAAATTGAAGTTAAGCCCTTTTAAGGTATCAGATCAAGTACCCAAAATCAGATTAACAGAGTTCTAAAGTGTAATCATAATTTAGGACAAGCCAGTTCACAACTCTCGTCTAAAACCATCAAATTATTTAAATTACAAAACTAATCAAACTGATTCAACTAAACTGAAAACTCGAGAAGGCATCTAAGTGACCATGAGATTTTAAGTCACAAGCTGCCTAACAGTGCTACTTTTTTTTCCCTACCCATAAGTGAATATGTGCTGAATAGTACCATTTATTCTGAATATAGTCATAACCAGCTCTAAGTCTGGGCAGCTCACCACACTCATCTCATAATTCCATGAGGAAGAGCAGAACAAGCTGCAGAAAACAGTCATTTTCCTCTCTAGGTGTGTTTCACATGTAGCATGTGTAAGGTAAAACAAGTTAGTAGAAAAATCTGCTAGGAGGAGAGAGTTCTGTTGACTCATCTTTATGGACTTAAAGCACTAAAGCACTTCTATATTTAGTGCTCTCTTTATCTCACATCTTACACTACCCTCTGTGCATTCTTTAGGAGAAAAAACATGCTCACTGAAGTGGCCCTAAAATTGCCTCCAGTGCACGTCTAAATATAATGGGGAGGCAGGAACACATCTGATAGAGAACAAGTGTTACAGAAAAAGTGTTATCACACTCTGCACAATCACATCTTCCCCTGCTCATGCTGTAGACACCTGGATGGATGACACACTCAATTTCAGAGTCTGCATTTTCTAAAATGGATTCCTGTCTTCTCTCTTCACCTTCCTTCAGCTTCCTCACAGCCTTTTGTTTTGCTGTAAAATTCTTTTTTTTCTACTAAGTAGATGTAGTGCTGGGTTGGCAAACTGCTTAGCAGCTTCGTGATTAAAATATTCTGTTTATTTGTAAGGTAGGTGGATGATACACAGCAACAGCATCAATTCTCCATGATCAGATCCACATATCCCAGTGCGTGTCAATTTGGGTCCTAATGACAATAGTCCAGAGCTGTCTCTGCAGAAAAGCAGGCAGCTGGATTGGCATGAACTTCTGGGCAGCACCAGCAATGAAGAGACCAAGAAACAGTGAAATGTTCCTGGTACTGCCTGAGAGAGGTGGATCACCGTGGATTCCATGGCATTGGTTTGGGAGGTGAGGCAGGGAGGTTTGCCCTGGCAGGGTTGGATACCAACAGCATGTCAGCATGACATGCAATCAGCAGGTTTTGCAGACTGTTATGAAATCCTCAGCAGCACCTCTACGAGCAAACAGAAGAGCCTTCTCTCCCATGTTTCCCCCCCATGCCTCAAAAAACCATAATCAAAACCCCAACATCTCTCTTGATTCAAATGTGTAATTTTCTTTTTAGCATGGTTTGAGAAGCAAAGGATGAAAACTGTCCTCTTGTCCACACTTCTGGAATGATGCTGTCTGGTTATCATTAATTTTATTGTCATCCTCTTTCTTCCTCCCACTACTGCTTTAATTCCTTTTGAGTTCGGAAACCAGAGAGATTCTAAGTCATAAAATGAGATAATTTTGCAGTATTGAAGATGTAGGAGTTTCATCCATATTGACATATTTAATAACTGGGTTTTATAGGATTAAAGTCCTTGATTCTATCCTTCCATTTAAGCTGCAGTTAAAATGGAATGGCTGTGCAAGGACACTCAAAGCACTACAACTGCACACCTTTGCACCCCATCCATTAGTAGAATACTGCCAGCAGTGAAGTATTCTCTTTACCTTGGCTGCTTCACTTTGAAATTTGCAGATATTTTCTTTTCTATATTACCCGTAAAAAGAAGTAAATGAAACTCCTATGGAAATTGTTTTCTCTGTCTTTAAAAGTGGGCAATTTTATATGGGAGTGTTAGTAGTATAGTGTATGTTGTGAAATTTAGTTGTGCTTTTGTTCCAGTGGAAGGTTACATTGAATGCTCTCAGAGTTGGTTTGAGTCATAATGATCCCTTTTCACCTTTTCTCTGGTGGAGGAAACTTTCTGTGGATGGTGCGTTGGAGTCTGGCACTGCTAGTGTTATACAACTGTTACTGTTATTTAGGTTATTGTTACACAGGTGACAGATCAAAAAGTGTATTTTTCTTTTTTTTATTTAGTGGCACCACTTAATAGCAAGCAAGTCAAAGGTAACAGAATTTCAGCATCAGGGAACTCTAGAAATGAAGTTGCTTTTTGGCAGCAAAAAAATACTTCTTCAGGTGAAGTATCCTCACTGTTGCCTGACCTGAGGGCATGCATGGCACGACATAACAAAATTGTCTCCAGAGAAACAAAACATATGGAGATATTTCAGCAGAAAGACACTTGATTATTGGCTTTAGAATCACAAGGATGCCTAGGAAAAGAA